>BDMU01000340.1:0-10000 GCA_002217815.1 Seriola quinqueradiata
CATAGTATGCTAAGGCACGGAAATGTAAAAAAAAAGTCATACAATAGTAAGACATGAAAAAAGTAAAAAAAACGTCATAGTATAGTAAGGCATGAAAAAGTCAAAAAAGGTCATAGTATAATAAGACAAGGAAAAGAAGTTGAAAAAAAAGTCATTACAATAGTAAGACATGAAAAAATTTTTAAAAAAAAACGTCATAGTATGCTAAGGCACGGGAAATGTAAAAAAAAAAGTCATAGTATAATAAGACATGAAAAAAGTGAAAAGAAAGTCATACAATAGTAAGACATGAAAAAGTAAAAAAAAACGTCATAGTATAGTAAGGCATGAAAAAGTAAAAAAAAACGTCATAGTATAGTAAGTCATGAAAAAGTAAATAAAAAACGTCAATAGTATGCTAAAGGCACGGAAATGTACAAAAAAAGTCCATACAATAGTAAGACAATGAAAGTAAAAAAAACGTCAATACGTATAGTAAGGCATTGAAAAGTAAAAAAAAAACGTCATATGATGCTAAGGCACGGAAATGTAAAAAAAAAAGTCATAGTATAAGAAGACATGAAAAATTAAAAAAAAAAGTCATAGTATAGTTAGTCATGAAAACGTCAAAAAATGTCATAGTATAATTAGACATGAAAAAAAAAAAAAAAAAGTCCCATAGTATACAAAGACATGAAAACGTCAAAAAAGGTCATAGTATAATAAGACAGGAAAAAAGTGAAAAAAAGTCATACAATAGTAAGACATGAAAAAATTAAAAAAAAAAGTCATAGTATACAAAGTCATGAAAACGTCAAAAAAGTCATACTATAGTAAGATATAATAAAACGTCCATAGTATACGTAAGGGCATGAATAAAAGTAAAAAAAAAAAAAAAAACGTAAAATAGTGTACTATAGTAAGACATTGAAAAAAGTAAAAAAAACGTCACCCTATAGTAAGGCATGAAAGACTTAAAAAAAGTCATACTATAGTAAGACATGGAAATTTTTTTTAAAAAGTCAATAGTATAAGTAAGAATGAAAAAAGTAAAAAAAAGTCATACTATAGTAAGACATGGAAAAAAGTAAAAAAAAGTCCAGTAATAGTAAGACCTGAAAAACCTTAAAAAAAGGTCATATTATAATAAGACAATGAAAAAGTAAAAAAAAATGTCTAACAGTATACTAAGTCATTAGAAAACCCTCAAAAAAAAGGGCATAGTATAATAAGACATGAAAAAAAAAGTGAAAAGAAAGTCGGTACAATAGTAAAGACTTAAAAAGTAAAAAAAAACGTCATAGTATAGTAAGGCATGAAAAAGTAAAAAAAAACGTCATAGTATAGTAAGGCATGAAAAAGTTAAAAAAAACGTCATAGTATGCTAAGGCACGGAAATGTAAAAAAAAAGTCATACAATAGTAAGACATGAAAAAAGTAAAAAAAACGTCATAGTATAGTAAGGCATGAAAAGTAAAAAAAACGTCATAGTATAGTAAGGCATGAAAAAGTAAAAAAAAACGTCATAGTATGCTAAGGCACGGAAATGTAAAAAAAAAAAGTCATAGTATAAGAACATGAAAAATTAAAAAAAAAAGTCATAGTATAGTTAGTCATGAAAACGTCAAAAAATGTAATAGTATAATAAGACATGAAAAAAGTTTTAAAAAAAGTCATACAATAGTAAGACATGAAAACCTCAAAAAGGTCATAGTATAATAAGACATGAAAAAAGTAAAAAAAAAAGTCATAGTATACTAAGTTATGAAAACGTCAAAAAAGGTCATAGTATAATAAGACAGGAAAAAAGTGAAAAAAAGTCATACAATAGTAAGACATGAAAAAAGTTAAAAAAAACGTCATAGTATGCTAAGGCACGGAAATGTAAAAAAAAAGTCATAGTATAATAAGACATGAAAAATTTAAAAAAAAAGTATAGTTAGTCATGAAAACGTCAAAAAATGTCATAGTATAATAAGACATGAAAAAGTAAAAAAAAAAGTCATAGTATACAAAGTCATGAAAACGTAAAAAAAGTCATACTATAGTAAGGCATGAAAGACGTAAAAAAAAGTCATAGTATAGTAAGTCAAGAAAACGTAAAAAAAATGTCACAGTATACTAAGTCATGAAAACCTCAAAAAAGGGCATAGTATAATAAGACATGAAAAATAGAAAAGAAAGTCATACAATAGTAAGACATGAAAAAGTAAAAAAAAACGTCATAGTATAGTAAGGCATGAAAAAAGTAAAAAAAAACGTCATAGTATGCTAAGGCACGGAAATGTAAAAAAAAAGTCATACAATAGTAAGACATGAAAAAAGTAAAAAAAACGTCATAGTATGCTAAGGCACGGAAATGTAAAAAAAAAGTCATAGTATAAGAAGACATGAAAATTTTTAAAAAAAAGTCATAGTATACTAAGTTATGAAAATGTCAAAAAAGGTCATAGTATAATAAGACATGAAAAAAGTGAAAAAAACGTCATAGTATAGTAAGGCATGAAAAAGTTTAAAAAAACGTCATAGTATGCTAAGGTGCGGAAATGTCAAAAAAAAAGTCATAGTATAAGAAGACATGAAAAATTAAAAAAAAAAGTCATAGTATAGTTAGTCATGAAAACGTCAAAAAATGTCATAGTATAATAAGACATGAAAAAAGTAAAAAAAAAAAGTCATAGTATACAAAGTCATGAAAACGTCAAAAAAGTCATACTATAGTATGATATAAAAAACGTCATAGTATAGTAAGGCATGAAAAAAGTAAAAAAAAAAAAAAACGTAAAATAAAGTTGTACTATAGTAAGACATGAAAAAAGTAAAAAAAACGTCACCCTATAGTAAGGCATGAAAGACGTAAAAAAAAGTCATACTATAGTAAGACATGGAAATTTTTTTAAAAAAGTCATAGTATAGTAAGACATGAAAAAAGTAAAAAAAAGTCTCAGTATAGTAAGACCTGAAAACCTTAAAAAAGGTCATATTATAATAAGACATGAAAAAGTAAAAAAAATGTCACAGTATACTAAGTCATGAAAACCTCAAAAAAGGGCATAGTATAATAAGACATGAAAAAAGTGAAAAGAAAGTCATACAATAGTAAGACATGAAAAAAGTAAAAAAAACGTCATAGTATAGTAAGGCATGAAAAAGTAAAAAAAACGTCATAGTATAGTAAGGCATGAAAAAGTAAAAAAAAACGTCATAGTATGCTAAGGCACGGAAATGTAAAAAAAAAGTCATAGTATAAGACATGAAAAATTAAAAAAAAAAGTCATAGTATAGTTAGTCATGAAAACGTCAAAAAATGTAATAGTATAATAAGACATGAAAAAAGTTTTAAAAAAAAGTCATACAATAGTAAGCAATGAAAACCTCAAAAAAGGTCATAGTATAATAAGACATGAAAAAGTTAAAAAAAAAGTCATAGTATACTAAGTTATGAAAACGTCAAAAAAGGTCATAGTATAATAAGACATGAAAAAAGTAAAAAAAAACGTCATAGTATGCTAAGGCACGGAAATGTAAAAAAAAGTCATAGTATAATAAGACATGAAAAACTAAAAAAAAAAGTATAGTTAGTCATGAAAACGTCAAAAAATGTCATAGTATAATAAGACATGAAAAAAGTAAAAAAAAAAAGTCATAGTATACAAAGTCATGAAAACGTCAATAAAGTCATACTATAGTATGATATAAAAAACGTCATAGTATAGTAAGGCATGAAAAAAGTAAAAAAAAAAAAAACGTAAAATAAAGTTGTACTATAGTAAGACATGAAAAAAGTTTAAAAAAAACGTCACCCTATAGTAAGGCATGAAAGACGTAAAAAAAAGTCATACTATAGTAAGACATGAAAAAAGTAAAAAAAAACGTCATAGTATAGTAAGGCATGAAAAAAGTAAAAAAACGTCATAGTATAGTAAGGCATGAAAAAGTAAAAAAAAACGTCATAGTATGCTAAGGCACGGAAATGTAAAAAAAAAGTCATAGTATAAGAAGACATGAAAAATTAAAAAAAAAAGTCATAGTATAGTTAGTCATGAAAACGTCAAAAAAGGTCATAGTATAATAAGATATGAAAAAAGTTTAAAAAAAGTCATACAATACTAAGTCATGAAAAAGTCAAAAAAAAAAAGTAGTATACAAAGTCATGAAAACGTCAAAAAAGTCATACTATAGTAAGATATAAAAAACGTCATAGTATAGTAAGGCATGAAAAAAGTAAAAAAAAAAAAAAAAACGTAAAATAAAGTTGTACTATAGTAAGACATGAAAAAAGTAAAAAAAAGGTCACCCTATAGTAAGGCATGAAAGACGTAAAAAAAAGTCATAGTATAGTAAGTCAAGAAAACGTAAAAAAAATGTCACAGTATACTAAGTCATGAAAACCTCAAAAAAGGGCATAGTATAATAAGACATGAAAAAAGTGAAAAGAAAGTCATACAATAGTAAGACATGAAAAAAGTAAAAAAAACGTCATAGTATAGTAAGGCATGAAAAAGTAAAAAAAAAGTCATAGTATAGTAAGACATAAAAAAAGTCAAATAAATATCATAGTCTAGTAAGGCATGAAAACGTCAAAAAACGTAACATTATAGGAAGTCTAAAAATGACAAAAGATATTACTGGTAAAGATGCCAAAAATTGTATCCTTATATTAAGTCATAAAAAACTAAAAAGCTTAACATTATAGTAAGTCATAAAATGTTATAAAAACGTCAAAGTACACTAAAGCTTAAAATGTACAAAGGCATAGAAAGTGTCAAAAAACATCATAGTGTAGTCAGGTATAAAAAGTCATAATATAGTAAGTCATAAAGACGTAAAAAAAAATTGTAACATTATAGTAAGTCAGAAATGTCAAAAAGTGTCATGGTAAGGTATACAAATGTCAAAAAACGTTATACTATAGCAAGCAATATATATTGTCCATAAAAATTCATAATATATCAAGGCATAAAAAGTTATATTACAGTAAGGCATAACATTTCAAAAAACGTCATAGTATATAAAAATGTCAAAAAAAAGTCAGTACAATAAGGGATAAAAAGTAATAGTATCATCAAGTCATAAAAACTTCAAAAACATCACAGTAAAGTAAGTCATAAAATGTCATGGTATATTAAGGCATAAAAATATCAAAAACTTAATAGTATATAGAAGGCATCACCAAATGGCGGACCGCGGTCCGGGCACGATCCCAGTGACGGTTCTGCCGGGACCCGTGAAAATTATATTATAATTATAATATTAGGCCTAATAAAAAGATAAATCATTCGTACATGCGCAGCTAATTTAGTTAATACGACAGAAACGTCATCAATAGCCAAGCCAATGAAATCGATTGTTTACCTTTCAGCACCAGAGAAGAGAGAGAGAGAGAGAGAGAGAGAGAGAGAGAGAGAGAAGAGAGAGAGAGAGAGAGAAAGAGAGAGGGGGGGGGGGGTGAGAGAAAATGGCTTGCTCAAAAATGAGAAAAGTAGACAGTGAAAACTGAACTTTTAAAGATGAATGGACGGAGCAATACACGTGCGTCCCGCCTGCAGCCACTTTAAACCTGTGTGTCTCATGTGCTGTGAAACTGTGGCGTTAATAAAAAGTAGCAACGTTAAGCGTCACTATGAGACCAAACACGGATCGTTTGATGAAACATACCCGCAGAAGTCCGCAGCCAGGGCAAGTACTGAAAGAACTGAAAGCACAGTATGACCGGTCTACCCGTGTCCTCACGCACGCCAGCAACGTGCAGATGAGTGTTCACTTAAGATTGCGTGGATTTTGGCGCAACACAAGAAACATTCAGCGATGGGACAGTGGTGAAGAAGAGCTTTAATGCGGCTGCAGAGACTTTACTTTACAGTAAACAAAAAAACGACATGTGTGAAAAAATCAAGCAAATCCCAGTCAGCTTCACGACAACCAGAAAATCCCAACTATCAGCAGAGGATCGACTGGCACAGCTTGATGCAGCTGTTCCAAACGCAGTATGCATATCCTTAGCCATTGATGAGTCCACAGATGTAACAGATAATGTCCAGCTTTTGGTGAATGTGAGATTTCTTCACAAAGAGAAGAGAGATGTGTGAGGACCTGTTGGGTTTAATGCCACTAGTTAATACATGGTTAAAACAGGGGATGTGCAGCTCAAAGGTCTTTTGTTTAGGATAAGAAGAAGAAATTCAGTTACTTGAAATGTAATAGACAACTACAGTAATGTTTTCCATTCAAGTGCCATACAAGTTCAGACTTATCAGTATGTTTAAAGTATATAACACTTAAAATTTGACAATAAATGACAGAAGAGTACGTATATTGTTTTTTATTTACATCAGGGTATTTCGAGTGACAATATAAGATTCGGACCTTTACTGGGAGGACATTTCTGTAACTGGACCTCTTTGAATTTTAATTGAATACCCCTGGTATATAGTAAGGCATTAAAATGTCATAGTATAAGGCATAAAAATGTCAAAAATGTAAAAATATATCAAGGTGTAAAACGTCATTGTAAAGTAAAGTATAAAAATATCAAAAAACATTACTATAGTAAGCCATAAAAATGTCAATAAATGTCATAGTATAATAAGGCATAGGAATTTCAAAAATGTGTCAACATATATCAGTATGTCATAAAAATATCAAAAAACATCACAGTATAGTAAGGTATACAAATGTCAAAAAATGTCAGTACAGTAAGGGATAAAAACTAATAAGTCATAAAAACGTCACAGTAAAGGAAGTCATAAAATGTCAAAATTTGTCATAGTATATTAAGGCATAACAATATCAAAATACATCATAGTATAATAAGGCATAAAAATTTTAAAAAACGTCAACCACCACCAGCCTACAAAACTGATACAAGACAGGATGGATCCATGACTCCATGTTGTTAACGCCAAATTCTGACCATACCGTCCAAATGTTGGAGCAGAAATGAAGCCTCATCAGACCAGGCAACATTTTTCGAATCTGCCTGTGCAGACTGTAGCCTCAGTTTCCTGTTCTTAGCTGACAGCACTGGCGTGGTCCTCTACTGCTGCAGCCCACCTGCTCCAAGGTTCGATGTGTTGTGCGTTCAGTTGCTCGGTTGTAACAATTAGTTATTTATATTGAAGTTCTCAGTAGATCAGCAGTTTCTGAAATACTCAGGCCAGCCAGTCATCACCCTTGTTCCTCATTCTGATGCTCGGTTTGAACTTCAGCATATTGTATCGACCATGTCTACATGCTTAAATCATTGAGTTAGATCATTTATTATCGTTATTATATTTTAACCAGCAGTTGAACATGTGTACCTAATAAAGTGGCCAATGATATATCAAAAGCTGCTAGAGCTAGATCTTAAGGTGATGTGATCTGGATTTTTAATAAAAACCAGATACATTTAGATTCATAAATAAATGAAGAGTGAAGTTTGTTAATAAATAACAAACGGGATCAAAGAGAAACTTTTAATTTCATCACAATTTACAGCAAAAACAGACAAGTACAAAAGATGGAGACAATTGTTACAACATTCTTCTAAAAAACAAACACACACTCAGTGTGAACGCCGCTGGTGTCAACACAGTATTTACATCTGTTTAACATCACTTGTCTTCTAACGAGCGAGGAGTCTGCGGCGGCTCGTCTGATCCACCAGCCGGTGATACTCGTCCAGTTTGTCTCGAACTTTGTTGTAAATCTGAAGGAAGCAGAAAAAGTTTCATCAACAGACTTAATATGATCTCAGATCAATAATCACTTCAGGATCAATAACTGAGCCTCCTGATCCCAACAGTTTAAGATAAATCTGACGGATTAAAGCTTTACATTCGTAAGGCAGGGTTTATACACACACACACACACACACACACACACACACACACACACACACACACACACACGTGTGGTGAATGTAAACAGGAAGTGACAAGCACTCACACAGCTGTTGGTCTGAGTCTCAGTGAGGGCCTGAAGCAGCTGATCGATGGAGGTGTACGGCAACCAGACCGAAGACCAGGTTGCAGACAGAGGCCTCTGAAACACACAGGACAGCACACTGTTACACAATGTAACACAGTGTAACACAACATTACAACACAATGTTATAACAGTGAAACAACATTACACAATGTTACACAATATAATGTGTGCGTACCTCTGTGTCTGATTTGCCAGACATATCACATTTAACTGATGCAGTACTTGTAGTACTTGTGTGCAGTATTACCTCTATTCCAAAGTACTGGTGTCCCCTCCCCAGCAGAGCGTCCACGTACTCCAGGACCAGATCAGCTGCAGCTTCCAGGAGGTCAAAGTTCAGGTAAAGACGCAGCAGAGACGCCGCGTCCACAGCCTGAGAGAAGCAAAGCATGATGGGAAATAAACACACAGAAAACTAATTTCCTGACCATTCATCCATCCAGCCTCTCCACCAAGGAGGATGTGTTTTCAGCCTTGTTTGTTTGTTTGTTTATCTAGCTGCAGGATTACACAAAAGGTTTTAAACCACTTTGCACCAGACTTGGTGGAGGGATGGGTCCTGGTCCTGTTGGTTCTGGTTCTGATCTGAGCTGCATCTGGTTTTCAGTGTTCAGTCTGTCAGTGTTCAAAATCTGATCAAAAGAATTAATCTGCGAGTTTGTCCAGTTCAGATCCAGGTGATAATCTGGATCCTGGTGATAATCTAATAATCAGATAATCTAAATCCCAATCCTCCTCTAACACAGACCACTTGAGTCCAGTCCTGTACTGTGTCTGCTGGATCAATAATTTAAAGCCTCCCTCTTCCTCATTGGCTGATTTCTCACCTTATAAGACTTGACCAGCCAATCAGGCAGTGGGGCTCCATGTGACAGCAGCTTGTTGATGACACAGCGGTGATGTTGTCCGTTAGAGGAGGGATACCTGTCCAGGTAAGAGGCCAAGAGCCGCCAGGCTTCGTCTGTAGCGCTGAGAGAAGAGCAAACAGACGACAAGATGAACCCCGAGATAATGATTGATATTTGGAATAAATTCACGTTGGGATTCCAACATGTCATGTTCAAACTGATTCCGTCAGTTTGACTTTCATAATAAGGCGGCGTGACAACACCTGAGATAATATTCATATGATTGATCAGAGAAAATAATCAGATGATTCATCACATGAAGAGAAAATGTTCAAACCTCGACTCTTTGGTGTTGACGACTGATGACAGCTGATTATCAGCCAACCAGCTCCAGGCTTCGTTCTGAGCCTCCTCCCCCCCAAACTGAAGCCTGACACACCTGAGCAGACACGCACACAACAACACTGATTATTAATATTTTATTACCTGTTGCATCTAAGACATTATACATCCACCTGACCACTAGGTTGGGCTGCAGGCCCAGCACACAGCCCCCCTCCCCCATGACCCAGGACTTACTTGAAGGCCAGACCTTCAAAGACTGGGGTCAGGCTCAGTTTGAAGGTCTGACAGAGAGACAGAGCTGAGTCAAAGAGTCCCGTTTGGACCAGCAGGGCCACCATCTCCACCTCTGATGCACTACCTGCAGACAGAGAGGTGAGAGAGAGACGGACTGGCGTCACGTTAAAGGGTCAGTTCACCTGAACTTTCCTGTGGTCCAGAGCTGCAGACAGTTTTACGTTTCTTCAGTAGAGAATCTGAATCTGACCAAACTGTTCCATCAACTTCTGTTTTATCATCAGAGTCTGTTTTTTTATTATTATTATCTTTATTATTATTATTATTATTGTAGTTATTGTTATTATCATCATCATCTTTATTTTTTTATTCCATGTGTTGAACATGGTTAAGGTTAGGGTGGAGGTGGTGAGGTGTTGGTGTTGAGGGTGGAGGTGGTGTACCAGCAATGGCAGCAGAAGGCGGGTGGTGCTGGGCGAGGGTGAGGCGGCTGCGGGACAGGATGTACTCTTTCTCCAGGTCCTTGAGTTCCAGGATGTCGACCTGACGTTTGACTGCAGCAGAGAGAGAGCAGAGTCTTAGAATCACAGACGTTCTCCATGTTCCACTGATAGAACATGTCA
>BDMU01000340.1:12500-37500 GCA_002217815.1 Seriola quinqueradiata
CACACACACACACACAACACACACACACACACACACACGCGCACACACACACACACACACACACACACACAACACACACACACACACACACACACACACACACACACACACACTTTATGTTATTTGTTATCAGAAACAGCAAAAGATCAGAAGAACCCAGAGGGAGAACCTCCTATCTCCGATCTAGGGTCCTGTGAGGGATCAGGTCTTGAGCACCTTGTTGTAGTACTGTAATCTGGGGGTGGAGGCAGCTTCTTCCTCCTCGGTGCCCGTCAGTCTCATCAGAAACTCCTCCTTCTCCACCTCCATTGCCGCCTCCTGGAAACACTGCAGAGCCTGAAGGGGAAACAGCAACAGGTGGAATGAAGGAGGTGGAGCAACAGTACATGTAAACACATCATCAGGGTCAGTCAGGTTGTCGACACCCACCTTCTGGCCCTCCCCGTTGGCCAGGTAACACTGACCCAGCATGAAGCGACAGGAGCCGATGTTCACCTGACACCACGGACCAATCAGCCTCACGTACTCCTGTACACACAGGAAACACAGGTGAGACACACCTGAGATGCTCACACTACTGAAGCAGCACTGCACACACACAGTACAGGTGAGAGAACAGATGAGTCTTACCTGCAGCTGTGTGTACTGACAATTGGCCATCAGACACTCTGGGAACTGGAAACCAGGGTTACTGGGCCAACTGGGAGACACCGGTTAAGAAGAACAGACAGATACTCACAGGTGAAAACAGGAAATCATCTGTTTAATGTTTCTATGGACACCAGCTGTGGATGCAGGTGAAGGATACAGCAGCTGAGCGAGCAGGTGGACCACGTTGGAGATCATGTGGGTCCAGAGGAGCAGGGAGGGGGAGGGGCTCTGCTGCTGACTATAGATCTGAGAGATGATGATCCTCCTGGCTACAGTCTGATAAAAGAGCTCCACCACTGTCTGAGGACTGAGCACTACACACACACACACACACAAAATACCTGACTGTTAAAATAAAAAAATAAATAAAATAAAGAATCATATCATCAAAATAATGTGACGGGCCAGTGTCTTAGCAGCGCTCTGACAGCTCAGAGGTGAGTCAGGTGCATCACTGACCCGATCTGTTGGTGGAGACAGCAGGAGCGTCAGACAGCTCCAACACTGTGAGGTGCTGCAGGTTGGCGTCTCTGAAACAACACAGGAGGTCAAAGGTCACAGGTGTGTTGTATTTCAGCCATTCTAGAGGATAGACTGGGAATTGACTTATTGCATAGAAACATCACATAGAAAAGTTAGATATTTAATTTATTAGTTTAATTTATATAATTTATTTTCCTCAGAGTGTTCTGCTGGTCACAACTCAGGACTGAATGTGGGCTGTAGTTTATGACTCTTATCTAGAGAGGGACAGAGGAAGGGAGGTTTGTTTGTGTGTGTGTGTGTGTGTGTGTGTGTGTGTGTGTTCATACATGGCACAGAAAGGCCAGGATTCACACCTTAGTGATGATCAGTCCTATTGATGTTACTTTTCTATATAAGAAACAATCAAGGGGACTTCCGGTCTGGTTGGCGAAGTGATGGCAGCATAGACTAACAGGCCCCGACCGTAAAATTTAAACACGGCTCGGCCACGACTCGAAATTTTTGTGTGACGCGGAAATACAAATGCAAATAAAACGGGCCAAAGACTATGCCCAGGAAAGCTAAGAAAAGTGTCACACAGAGGAAGGAAAACAACGACATGGAAGAAGATCGGCTGTCACAAGCTAGCGACAACGTGCTAGCGGACACGCTACCGACTGACCCGGAGCAGAGCCACGATGCTAATCTCGGAACTATCTTAAAAGAGCTACGAGAATTTAGACAAGACTCCAGCCAGAAACTGACCGACATCCGCGAAGACATTAATAAGATCAACAAACGAGTGGAAGAGACGGAGGAGCGTATAGATGCAGCGGAAACTCGAATCCAGTCCTCAGAGGAGGTTTTGGCTGAGTTGGTCAAACTTCAGGCTCAAACAGAAGCTAAATTGATGGACCTGGAGGGGCGCTCCCGACGGGAGAATGTCAGACTATATGGGGTGAAGGAGGGAGCTGAAGAAGGCACAGCAACAATGACTACGTTCGTGGAAGATCTGTTAATTAAAGGCCTGGAGCTCCCGTCCTCCACAGCCCTAAACATTGAGAGAGCGCACCGGGCGCTCACCACGAAACCCCCGGCCGAAGCCCCGCCAAGATCCATCGTGGTCAAATTCTCGAGCTTTAAAATGAAAGAAGAGGTACTCAAAAAAGTGTGGCAAAGAAAGGGATTCGACTTCCAAGGGAAGAAGATACATATGGACCATGACTACGCACCGGAGCTGCTGAGGAAGCGGAGGGATTACACAGAGGCGAAGGCTGCGCTGAAGGAAAGAAGCATACGATTTCAGACCCCGTTCCCAGCCAGGCTGCGCTTGTACTACAAGGAAGGCACGGTGACCTACAACTAGCAGAGGCGGCAACGGCAGACATGGCAGCAAGGGGGATACCGGGGACAGTTCTGAAAAACCCAACATCTCTTTTGGATCAGATCAGCCAGCTGTCTTGGCGGCCCAGCGGAAGGCGAGGAAACAGGGAGAACCTGATCACCAAACACGGCTTCAAAGAGGTACTTCAAAGATTCTGACGTCAGGACACTCGATAAGTATCGACAATGTAACGATTACATACCTACTTCCCCTTGTGACTTGACATTGAAATGAGAGAATTATATACTAGCAAACAGATATCCTCTGTGGGGTTATTTGTGTAATAATACACCTATTAAGTAGATCATTTTAAAGGGCATAAGGAATAAATATGTGAAGTCGGGACTTTTTACTGGACACTGGACCTGTCTATCAGCTTAGAGGCTGAAGAGGGCCCTCTCACATCGCTAGATGGAAGAGTTCCATCTGAGTTACGAGGCCATGAAAGAGGCCTCATCATTGGAAGTCACTGTGTATTTTTGATATGTTCTTTGTATTGTTGTAGTTAATGTTTGTGTTGGTGCTACTGTTACCCGCAGCACCAGGGGTGCAAAAATCTAGGCATTCAGGGCTTCAATTTTACCTAAATGACATATAATGCAAAATACCAAGTCAATTAAGGTTATTATGTATAATGTAAATGGTCTGTCTAGGCAATCCAATCAAGAGAAGCAAAATTATGGCAAAATTAAAGAGGGAAGAAGTAGAAGTAGCTCTCCTCCAAGAGACACATTTATCACATTCGGAACATGAAAAACTTATTAGATGGCGATTTAATCAATACTCGTCTTCATATAGACAGGGCTCAAAGAGAGGGGTGGTGATATTGATTTCTAAGAAATTAAATTTTGAGTGCATTTATGAAAAGAAAGACTTAGATGGGAGATTTGTTCTGGTCCGAGGTTACTTACAGGGTGCTTTAGTTACCTTCTTGAATGTATATGCTCCTCCACTATCTGAGTGGACATTTTTCAAACAAATTTTTGAGTTATTGGTCTCGGAAGTGCAGGGTACCCTAATCTGGGGTGGAGACTTCAATGTTAGACTACACCCAACCTTGGACACGTCAAAACCCTGCTACACAGGAGAGAAGAAGACTACCAAAAGTATAAAAATAATGATGAGGGAGATCGGTCTCTGCGATGCTTGGAGAGAACTGAATCCGACCAAAAAAGACTTCACCTTTTTTTCTCACCCACATTTGATTTATTCTAGGCTTGATTATTACCTAATGTATCAAAGGGACATGTATAGGGTCACAAATTGCGATATCGGGACTATGGACCTATCCGACCATGCACCAGTCTACTTAAAGGTAACATTAGACAGAAAAAAGAGGACCATTTGGAACCTAAATACAGGGATCCTAGATCCAATGCGGGAACAAATAAGAACAGACATAAAGCAATATTTTGATGAAACGACAACGGATAAGTTTCCCCACAGACTCTTTGGGATGCCTGCAAAGTGGTTCTAAGGGGAAAACTTATAGGCTACTGCTCGAATTTGAAAAAACAGAGAAAAGCAAAAATTGAACAATTACAGTCGGAACTGGGAAAATTAGAGAATGCACATAAAAAGACATTAAATCCAGGAATAAAAATGGAAATGAGTAAGAAAAAAAACAAATTGAATGAAATTTACTCAAATGATATTAAGAAAAAATTAACCTTTCTAAAACAAAAATACTATGAAACCGGAAGTAAATCAACTAAATTATTAGCTTACAAATTAAAAAAGCAACAGGCAGAAAATACAATTCATAAAATAAGGGACCCCACTACCAACTCTACACACTACAAAATAAAAGATATCCAACAAACCTTTGAAACATTTTATACAAATTTATATACCCAACCCAAAACAGATGAAAAAGCGATGGAAGCTTTTTTAAAACTCATAAAATTACCCAAGGTGAGCGATGAACAAAATAGGTTTCTAATTGGTGAAATTACAGAGGAAGAAATTAAAAAGGAAATATCCCATTCAAAGATAAACAAAGCGTCAGGGCCAGACGGATTTCCGTCAGAGTGGTACAAAGAGATGAAGGACTTACTCACCCCTAGAATGAAAACTACATACAACCATGTGCTTAAAACTGGCGTTGTTCCTCTCTCTTGGAAAGAAGCAGTGATCTCCGTGATACCAAGAGAGGGTAAAGACAAGTTAGACTGTGGAAGCTATCGGCCGATAAGTGTTCTGAACCAAGACTATAAGATCTTTACCCACATTCTGGCAAAAAGAATTGAAAATATTCTTCCTCAGATAATAAGTCTAGATCAAACAGGTTTTACTCAGCAAAGACAGACACAAGATAGCATTCGCCGAACGTTACATGTGATTGAGGAGATAAACAAAAATAAACTCCAGGCAGTAATGTTAAGTCTTGATGCCGAGAAGGCTTTTGATCGGGTTAATTTGGAGTTCCTATTTCGACTATTGGACAAATTTGGATTTCATCAAAATTTTATTAAAACTATTAAAACACTATATAATAAACCAAAAGCCAGAGTAAAAATAAATGGAGCAGTGTCAAACCCATTTGACTTGGAAAGAGGGACCAGACAAGGCTGCCCATTGAGCCCACTGTTATTTTAGAACTCTTATCATTCTTAGATGCTTTTGGCTCGGTCTCAGGCTATAAACTGAACATCCAAAAACTTTAATTACAAACCTAACCAAAACATTACTTCTAAGATTCAACTACAATGGGATATAGAACATATGAAATATCTGGGAATCAACATCCCAAAAGATTTATCAAACTTATATAACTTAAATTTTGATCTATTAAATAAGAAATTAAAGGAAGACATGGAGAGATGGAATCTTGTTCCAATATTAAGTTTTGAATCTCGGATTGAATCTGTAAAAATGAACATCCTGCAAAGGATATTATATCTATTCCAGACCCTCCCAATTGAAATTAATGATAAACAATTTAACGAATGGGATAAATTATTATCATGTTACATGTGGCAGGGGAAAAAACGAGAATAAGGTTCCGAACTCTTCAATTATCAAAAAATAAGGGTGGACTGGCTCTTCCCTGCTTAAAAGATTATTATATATCGGCCCAGCTAAGGATCCTGTTCTGTTGGTGCACCTCAGATTACAAAGCAAGATGGAAGGAAATTGAAGAAAACATATCGGGGACGATGCCAATTCAAGCAAGAATAGGGGATAAAAGACTAATTAAAAGTTTGAAAATGTACATTTCCCTGAAACGCCCTTATTTTGTTTAAGTTTCTTTTTTTAATATCAAGATGTAAATTACTTTGCTGTAATACTGTGGCAGAAATCACCCCATGTTCATGTTGTATTATTTTATAAAATGCTTTGTAAAAGGAAAAACAATAAATTAAAAAAAAAAAAAAAAAAAAGAAACAATCAAATATCATTAGACAGAGTCTTATTGTCACAAAGTGGAGATTTTTTCTATGCTCTCCAGTTTGCCCAGTGTCTATCCGTTAATCCTCTGGAGCTGACCCTTTGACCCATGATCTGGTTGAGCATCTCTCTGACAAGCTAACAGCTCATCTGTTTGAGAGAGAGAGGGGTCCTTTGTCTCCGTTATCTATCAATTTGATAGTTTGATGATTGGAAGAGTAACAAAGTGTCAATTCTGGGTCCATAACTCTGCACCTCCTTACAATGAGCTTCTTTAATGGCTTGTGACTGATGCCAGACCAGGTATGTGCGCTACAGGTGCATGTGTCAATGTTTCTGACTGAACTCTGATTCACTTTCAATACAATCTTTTATACTTTTATTTTCTTTAGATACTCATATACTGTAACAGACTACAGTCATGTCAATAAAGCTTCTTAATCCACTGTGCTCTGACTTGAGCCGTTTCAGGCAGAGTCCAGGTCCAGATCAGACACAGGCTGGAATCACCTGTCCAGCACTCATCGGCTTCATATAATGACCTGTGTGTGTGTGCATGTACTCACATGATGTCCATGGGGACGGAGGAGGCGAGGCTCTGACTGACGTGTTTGAGGAGGTGGTATGAGGACAGGAGGTGGGAGCTCCGAGGAATCAGGTCCTGCTGGAGCTGCAGCAGCTGAGCCCCCCCACCCAGAAACACCTGCACACACAAACACACAGGGATGATTTCAGATCAGTCACTTTAACATTGACAGATGATGAGTCCTGGTCCTGATCATGTGAGGTAAAGATCTGCCTAAGGCTTCAGCTGGAGGAGATGTCAGTGTGTGGACACTTTATCCATTTTAGACTTCTTAATCCGAGCTCAGGTCTAACAGAGTCCAGACATCCCTCCTGGAGGATCCCGAGCCGTTCACATGAGGTCTCTCCAGTGTGTTCTGGACCCTGGAGTCTCCAACCAGTTGGACGAGCCCAGCAGAAGTCCACTGGAAGGTGCACATCCTGATCAGAGACCTGAACCACCTCGACTGGCTGCTTTCAACATGAAGGAGCAGAGACTGGATGTCAGAGCTCCTCCCCCCCGTCTCAGAGTCTGTATCCTCATTGTTTCAGTCTCTACACAGAGCTCAGGACCAGGTGAGGGTCGGACCACAGATCGACTGTTAGTCTCAACTCCTATTCACCACAACGGTCCAGAACAACGTCCACTTCATTCAGCTGTCTTCACCTGTCCTCTTTCCGCTGACAGACAGGCGGTGAGGACAGGTGGGAACAGGTAGATGCAGAGGACGAGCAGAACAATGTCATTCCTTGAGTTTTGGAGGAGTCAGAAGGAGAGAGAACTTCTGCAGAGAGCCAGTCAGCTGAGACTTCACACCTGTAAGTCTGATCCTACACAGTGTGTGTGTGTGTGTGTGTGTGTGTGTGTCTGCGTGCATACGTACGTTGTCTCCAAAGCGCAGGTAGAGTTTCTGCAGGATGAGCAGGTCTCGACAGAACAGCGATCTGGTCATGGCGAGGTGAGCGACGGCCTGACAGACGATGGACACGGCGGAGCTGCTGCCATACAGCTGAGACAGGCTGATCCTCACGTTCAGACTCTGACCTGTGAGGCCGGGATCAGGGGTCAGTGAACACACCACACTGAGATCAGGACTGTTGTTGTTTACATGCAGAACCACAGTCGTACCAGAAGAGACGGGTCCTTCTGCTGAGACCTCCGAGTCCGTCTCCAGGTCCAGTTCCCTCAGCAGGACCATCATGGCCGCCAGCGGGTTCCGGATATCCTGTAACTTGTTCTGGATGTCCTCGATGACGTTCTCACTGCAGAACACAGTCAGCAGGGTTACAGTCATAACCCTAACCCATTGACCTGTGGTCATTATTATTAATCAATAATGTCATAAATAAATACATTCTACCAACTGGTTCATTCACTTTTTATTTCATCAACTTAAAATCAGATTAAACCCTGAAGAGACTGATGGATTAACTTCTTCTGATTATATTGAACAGATTCCTGAATCAGGTTCATTATGACTCATTATTATAACATTATTACAATGATTAGATTATAATGTCACATAATAACTGAACACATTACATATTAATATGATAACAGTAAATTAATAAACAGAGTTAATAGTAAACAGGTATCTGACTTGTCATTGGACAGCAAGTTCTCCAAGACCAGATCAGCTGATCTCTCTGGAGACTCCAGATGTTCCACAGCTGTCTCCATCTGATACGACATCTCCCCAGAAACAGCATCACTGACCAGACGCAGACACTGGACCAGCTGCAGCACATCACGACCCAGATCCACATCTGAGACCAGTGCAGGTCAGAGTACGAACACGAACACACACACACACACACACACACACACACACGCACGCACACACACACACACACACAGACAGTAGTTGTGTAGTTTTTAACTTAAATATCAGAAACAGCTTCTGACTAATGAAAGGTTCAATCAACTGTTTTCTGATCAAGTCTTGGACATCACGTCTGGGTCGGGGACACACATCAGGGTCTGGTTACCTTCAGTGATGGGCGTCTCCTCCTCTGACAGCAGATACTCGTCGTAGGACAGATACAGATGATCCACAGCAAAACACGGTAGGAGGAAGGAGACCAGACCCTGAAACCAGACCAGAGACCAGATCACAATCAGAGAGCGGATCACACACAGAACCAGTGGAGACCTAGTGCCGGTCCTGGTCCTCACCTTCTTCAGCAGACAGACCAGACCTGTGTGGGGACTGACGCTCAGACCCAGAGAAGTGGACAGAGACTCCTGGTACTGAAGACAGCAGGAGTAGAACCTGGACCAGAACTCCACCTGCAACTGACGGTACTCTTCCTGAGAGAACTCGAACTCCGTCACACTGCTCTGCAGCTGGGGGGGGGGTGTGTGTCAGAAACAGGAACTCTGGGACTTCAGCTGATCAGATTCTAACAATCATTAAAAACAGACATGATTGATTACCTCACTCTCCACAGCAACCGTCACCTCCTTCTTCAGAGTTTCCCATGATGCATCAGGGATCCTCTCTGAGCCGCGTCGATAGATCTGAAACACAAGACACACGTCTGCTGCGTCATGTGACCTGGTGGAGGCTGACCCACCAACATCACTCACAATGATGGTGACCACACCCACAATCAGTGACATCACTACTCTACATAACACAGGTGTGTGTGTGTGTGTTCAGGTAAATCTCACCTGTAAAGCTTTCACTATGGCTGAGGCCGTGAAGCGTAGAGGAGAGAAGAGAATCTCCAGGTACGTCTCCTGTTAACACAAGTCTCCAGGTGAGTGACGGCAACGATGAAACCACACCGCCTGTAATGACCTCATCAGCTGGATCAACAGTCATCACATATCAACCATGAACCTCGTCAACGTTCATAGTGTAAATAAAGGTTTCGCCGAGAGTCGCCATGACAACCACTTACCATCATTTGGTAAGTGGTCTAGTACTGGTTTGGTAAGTGGTCTGGTCTAATTTCTGGCCTGGTACTGGTTTGGTAAGTGGTCTGGTCTAATTTCTGGCTGGTACTGGTTTGGTAAGTGGTCTGGTCTAATTTCTGGCCTGGTACTGGTTTGGTAAGTGGTCTGGTCTGATTTCTGGCCTGGTACTGGTTTGGTAAGTGGTCTGGTCTAATTTCTGGCCTGGTACTGGTTTGTTAAGTGGTCTGGTCTAATTTCTGGCCTGGTACTGGTTTGGTAAGTGGTCTGGTCTGATTTCTGGCCTGGTACTGGTTTGGTAAGTGGTCTGGTCTAATTTCTGGCCTGGTACTGGTTTGGTACGTGGTCTGGTCTAATTTCTGGCCTGGTACTGGTTTGATGTGGGTGTGGGACTGGTCTTACTCGGGGGTCCTGGTCCACTCCTATATGGACTTCTTCCTCTGGTGGAGGCTGAACAAACACCTGGTTCCACTGACCGGCTGTGTTACTGTAAAAAAAACACACACACACACACACACACACCATCTTTAAGTGTGAGTGACAGATGTAACAGTGTGAGACTCAGTGACAGTAAACACATCACAGTGGGTGGTGGTGGTTGTTGGGACGGGGACTCACTGTTCAAAGTTGATGTACTTGATCACAGTGGTGTTAGAGTCGTCGACCCACAGAGCCCAGATATCTGTGGAGGTCAGGTGGAAATCCACCAGAGTCTCCTGTTCACACAGAGACATGAGGTTTAGCTCTCCATTACATATTGTATTTTTATTCCATCAAACAGGCGAGACACTCCTCACTACGTCTTTTAAATCATCTTCTTCATTTCGTGTTAAAACAATGTTTACTTTAAACATTTTAACGCAACACAATATATTATATAATGACAACAAGACAAACACAAAATCACATGAACTCTAATCAATCTTTTTCAGTATAAAACTTGAATATTTTCATTGTTTCTTCAAAAACAATAAAAACAAACATCATTTTGAGCAGCAGGTTTGAAAGTTTGTTTCACAGTTTCAGTGTCGACTCATCAACAACCACACACTGAAAACACATCTTCAGAGAAGCCTGAGCATTTAAAACCCTCTTCACACTCTGATCAGCTGCTTCCTGTTTCCCGAGTCCACCTGCATACACACCTGAGTGTGTTCACCCGCAGTTCACCTCAGGTCAGGACAAACACCAGGAAGTCCAATGAACTCAAAACTGAGTCACCAGGTAAGAAGGACCTGGGTTAAGGAGGAGACCAAGAACCAGAGGCCCCCCCCCCATCAATCAGGTCTTTATGGTAGAGACCAGCCTGCTGGACTCTGAGACTCTGAGAGCAGAAGGAACTAGACTCTTTGGTCTCAGACTAAACCTGAACCAGACTGACTCCATGACAAAACAGGTGGAGACTCACCTGTGTGGTGAACAGGGTGGAGATGTGTTCCAGGCTGTAGCGGTTGTTGTCGGTGGAGACGAGCTGTAGCACGGTGAACTGTCCTCTCTGAGGGACGGCCAGGTAGAGGGACAGACAGAGGCCGGTGGAGGACGAGAAGGCGAGCCGGAGGCGGTGACCCTGACCCGACAGACGCTTCACTCCTTTACAGGCCGGCATGTAGTCCAACACGTCGGCCTCCAGCTGACAAGCCTGCTCCTGCACGAGGAACACACAGGTTAGCTAATGACACTAACAACTCTTTCAAAGAGACAGGCGTGGGGTTGTGTGAGGTAGTCATGAGTAGTCGGTACACTACCCACAGTAGAGTCTGGTTAGGAAAGCCGACCAGAGCTGTAACTGATGTGTTACTGTGGGCGGGGCCACTTCTTTTGGCACTTCTAAAAACGCCCACCAAAACAATCCAACATCTTTTCCTGCACACGTACTACCTTATTCCTACGCACACGTGCATTTACGGAGCACACTGTATTACCTAGCAGCCGCAGGTCAGCTGAATGAATCAGAAAGCGGTGTAATACAGTGCGCTCTGTAGGAGTACGGTAGTTCGGCGGTTAAAAAAAAATTGTGCCAAAGGAAAGTGCTGTTGTCACAGGACGTTAAAGACTGAAAATGTTCTACATGAAGTTACATTTAAACAGATGTTGGATTGTTCGTTTTTAAAAGTCTCTAAAACACGTTTTTTCTCGTGGCCCCGCCCACAGCAACACCTCACTCTGCCAGAGCACCGGTCGGCATCCCGAACCAGAATCTACCGTAGGTGATGTACCGACTACATAAAAACACAAACTGTCCCTTTCAGTTCTCGTTCACCTGTGAACAAAGTTACATTTAGATTCTGGTGGACTGAATTAAAGTCACATGGCCTGAGCCTGAATGTGAGTCTCTGTATGAACATAAAGACCAGGTCCTGACCCTGAGGGACCACATGCGCAGTCTGTGGTCCTGGCAGAGGGCGAAGATGAAGGAGTCTTCCTCCAGCTCTCTGACGGCCAGACTGAGGGCCAGGTCTGGAGGACTCTGCTCCCCACGGATGGCGGTGGGCATCCAGCCCGACAGCCTCTGCATCATGGAACTTCTCTTCAGCTCCAGCACCGACACGCCGCCTGCAGGAGGAGGACACGTCTTTTCATGTGGAAGACAACACGTAATATCAGAGAGGACACTCCAGCTGTTTCTGTTAGAACGACTCAACAGTAGCTGCAGTGAGGTCACAATCACTTTCATCACCAACTCATTGAATGATATTTTGTCCAGTAATTGATCTGTTAAATATCTGATCACTGGTCCAATAAATGAAGCAGCAGCTGTTTGAATGACGTGAAACCAGATAATGATCCAGTTCACTTCTGTGTCATGTCACAATCTGAACAGAAAAATGATCACAACAGTAATCAGCAGATAATCAATGAAAATAAACTGAATTCACATCCACAATGAACCACAACACTGATCTGAAGTTAATTAGGCTTCAACTACTTCCTACAGAGACAGTGACACCCTCTGGATCTGGATCTGTGTGCTGAGGTCTCACTTTGGTTTCAGGTGAACCTCAGAGGATTCACATGGACCCTCCCCTCCTGTGAGCAGGAAGGAGATTCAGGTAGAGGTTCAGGTGTGTGAAGCAGCAGGGAAGACTGTGGTCTTTACCCTGAGAGTCGTGGGGCGGCAGAGTGACCACCATGATGCCTCCTGCAGGTGAAGCCAGGGCGTAGTGAGCCTCCCCCTGGTAACTGAGCCAGGCCGCAGAGGTGCTGGGACTCCCCGTTTGTCCCACCTGGCTGGGGATGACGGCACTGTGAGACGGGTCCTGCAGACTCAGCTTCCCCACATCAGTGAAGACGGACTGCATGTGGAGCTCGGTCACCAGCTCCTGGAGTGGAACGAGAGAGGGGGACTTTTATTTTGAAAAGAAATAAGTTACAACTTCCTAACAGTCTATTGGAACTGCTACTGTGTTCAAACTCAGGTTTCGAAAAACTAAAGACCTCCTGAGGAGGTCCTCAGGTTCAAGATCAGGTTGAGGATCAGGATCAGAACCTGAGGAGGCCCTCAGGTTCAGGTTCAGCTGAATCCACGTCACTGCTCTTCTGCAATTTGTCGGTTCAGCTACAGTGAAACATTCGTTGTGTGTGATGGTGAGTAACTCTCAGGTTCACTGACCTAATTAATGGCCATTCAGTATCTACTGGTCTAAATCAAACTTGTCAAAGATAGTTTGTGAGGGAAGACGCTCCACTCTGTGCAGCGGTTCCAAACTTTTTCAGACTTGTGTCCCACTTGAAAATCTCAAAAATGTTGGTGGCCCACATCTTAACAACACAAGTATACAATGTGGTCCAGAAGTGACGAGCTCAGAGTTCCTGTCATTGACTTGTCAGTGATGGGCCTTAATATTAACAGTTATTAAAACAGACTTTCAATCATTTTAAATCTGTCGAAGATCATTTAGTTTTAGTTTTAAGACGCACTTCCAATACCTTCATGGCCCAGCAGGTTGGGAACCACTGCTCTAAACAAAAACAGCTGCGTTATTAACCGCGTCAGACACAGACTCTGTTTTCATTCAACTAGATGAACCAGTTGATACACTGATGAGGTCGCAGGCGCAGGTGCCCCATGTGTAGAGGCTACAGTCCTCGCTGCAGTCGGCCCGCGGTTCCAGTCCCGCATCGGACCTTTACTGCATGTCACTCCCTCTCTCTGCCTCCCCATTTCCTGTCCAATAAAGGCACAAAAGCCCCCAAAAAATAAACAAAAAAATAAAATAAAATAAAATAAAAAGTCTACAGGTTAGAATCAGATCACACCTGAGAACCAGTTATTGATTATCAGCTGTCAATCGACTTATCAATGAACGACTGTCAGCTGCAGCACACACTCATCATGGAGATGATCCAGGCCAGTACTCACGCTGCGGTACATGCGTGTGGGGTGGGGCAGCACCAGCCTGTGGACGCTCTGATTGGTAGAGATGAGGATGATGACATTGTTGAGGGTCTCCTGGATGCTGACCCCCCCGGGCAGAACAGTACAGTGGGTGAACCTGAGTTTGACGGCATTGTTGAGCAGATTGGTGTCCAGAGACTGCTCCACCAGCTGGACTGTGTCTCCTGACGTGGACCTGCAGAGTGAGAGAGTCAGGGTCAGTGTTCAGTCACTGGTCTGTGTGTGAAGATATGAAGCTTCAAGCGCAGACTTCAGCTCTCTTCATGAATCATACACAGAGTCTCTGGAGGAGCTGACATCATTAGAAATGTTAGGATTAACATAATTATAACATAAGTATAATTCATTTAACAGTCAGTGACTATAGTATGGACCACATGGACTGTCCAGACCGATACTGCGGACCCCTTCAGCTGAGGGACTTTCTGTCCTCAGTCTTCAGTGAATGAACAGCTGCTCAGGTGTGTTACAGTCAGGTGACTTGAGAGGGTCTGGTTGGTTTCACACTATGTTGTGGGTCAGTATCCAACATGTCATTGATTGATGTTACATCAGTGTTTTTAATGTGTTTATGTTCATTTTCTATCTTTTCATGGGAAGCACTTGGTGCAGGTCATTTCTTTGCTGTAACGCACTCTGTAGTGATGGTTCCTGTGACACCTAAGCTCGTTGGCGTGTGACAAAAAAATAAATCTATTTTTTACTTTGTATCGAGGCGTGATTTGTTCGTGATTCGTTCTAATAATATCACATGACCAATGACATCCAAAGCTTCGTTTCTCACACCCACGTGACCGCTTCGAACTGTGTTTCAAAGGTTTAAAAACGTGCGCAATGCGGTGCACCTCCGTGGGTTGTGGCGGGGTGGATTGTGGACTGCAGTGTTACAGATCTATGTGCGTGAAGCTCATGTGCGAGTACTCCAGTGGCTCACCTGGTAGAGCACACGCTATTTGATTTTGAGCCTTCTGGCAGCGGCCTGGGTTCAAGACCGACCCATGGTCCATTGCTACATGTCTTCTCTTCTCTGTCTCCCTTCCTTTTTACCCCGTCGATTCATGAGTGTCACTTTTACACATGGGAAATTGTCCAAATGTACAATGCAAAATGTTCTTTGTTGTTTTTCTGTTATTTGGAGAATGTGGTTGAGCTCTGATTTAAAAAACTTCCAGTAATGAATCATTTTTCAATACAACTGTGTTAAAATCTTCACTGTGCCATCACTAGCACTTTGTGCTACAATTCTTGTATGAAAGGTGCTATACAAATAAAGTTTATTATTATTATTGTTATTATAATTATAATTATTATTATTATTATTATTATCTGGACTGTGAAGCAGATCATTTAACTCAGAGTTTATCCTGCTTCTTCTCCCAGCACTGACATCAGTTAACACCAGTGGTCCACAGATGACGCCTCCACCATGTTTGACAGCTGATGTGGTCTGATCTGGTTTGATCTGGATCATCTATCCAAACAATCTTGTTCTAGACCTGAGAAGGCTTTTAAAGATGTTTTCTGGTCTTTCAGCTCCTCAGTGTTACCAGAGCCAACACCTTGTGGTAGACCCTCTGACTGACTGTGAACTCTGTCCCTGTCCAGATGCTGGGGAGAGGTTTTTCATAAACTTTGGTCGGTGCTGCTGAGCTCACTCATCCTTCTTTTTAAAACTGTACAAACTGTGGATTTGTCCACTCCTTATCTTTCTGATGTGCGTCTCTGTTTCTCCAGTGTACTTTACTGTGTTTTACCACACTGTATGAAGGTAAATGTAAGTATCAGTATTAAAGAGCTGGAATCAGGGTCGTCCCTCTGTGTCTGTAAGTTTAAAGTCACATGTGAGGACAGTGCAGACACTTCAGACTGAAAACAGATACAGATAATATGAGACGAATGTAAGCTGGACAGTGCAGAAGATCCTTCAGGGAGGGGGGTGTTTCACCTGATGGTGACATTACTCACCAGTGTATGAATCTGTTACTGGTGACTGACAGCAACTTCCCACTCTCCTCATAGTGAAACGCACCAGCACTGTCCGGGAACTTCTGGCCACCAGGGAAGAGCGCTCAGACCTGCAGACAGGAACCAGAGGGATCAGATCCAGACACCACTTCAGGGGCTGGTCTCACAAACACAGACTTTCACTGTATCAGATAGAACGAGTCTGAACTCATCTTCTGCACAAAGCATTTTAGTTTGTGACTATCCTAAACTGGACTGTGACAACGGTTACAAGTCGTTTTACTTTGGAAATTCAACGGAGTGAAACAACAAAAACGGCTGCTGTCTCAAAAACTGTTTCCCTTCCCTCTGCTCTCTCCATAACGATGCAAGGAAACCACAAATTATGAGCCATGTTTTCTTATTTTTTCTTGTTGGGTGCTGCTGGTCAGTGCAGGTGTCACTGATTGTTACCATAGTAACACTGATCTTAGACCTGACATAGTCTGCATGTTTTGTTAATCAGACTGTTTTACTTAAATTACTGATTCATTTTAAGACAAAAATTAGACACGTTACCCCCAGACCAAGTTTATTGTTTCACTTTTTTAATTTTCAAAGTAAAACATCTTGTGTTGAACTGTTGAATTCTTCCTAAAGGCTCAGAGGTTGGATGTGGTTTCCCATTCGGCCATTTTATTATATTTTGAAAATAAATGTCTTAATTTATTCCTAATTAATTTTACCTTAAGGTAGTCAAGAACTAAACTGCTTTGATCAACAGATGAATTCAGACTCAGTCTATCTGAAGTCTGTTTATTTGATCTAATACACGGTGACAGCGCGTCTGTGTGAGACCAGCTCCTGGAGTCACTTAGTTTCACACCTTCCTGTTTTCAGGATCGATCACGTCTGTCGTCTCTGTTCTGAAGTTAAAATGTTAGTTTGTGACTTCATGTCACAGTTTACCGCTTCACAGGTGAGCCAACAGCTCCATGTTACCGGCTAGCTAACTAGCTAAAGAGAGACAGGACACAGAGGAACAGTTCACCGTCTGTCACCTGCTCAGGAGCTAACGGCGGCGACTTCAAGGGGTTCAGGTCACGGTGTTTTCAGCACAAACACAACCGTAACACACCAACTGTTATACCGGGCCCCGTTCACTCAGGCTGACTGTAACCAGCGTGGTGGCGCTTCTAGCGGTGCTAGCTGTTGTTAGCATGTCCCCCCGTCAAACCCTCGCGTTCAGACGAACGTGTTTTAAAGTAAGAGCGGAGGACGGAGCTGTGAGGGAGTGCGAAGGTTTACCGAGGTCCACGGTCACGTCTCTGAACCGCTGCAGAGTTTCCCTCTCAAATCCACAGATCTCGATGAAGCTGCGCTCCAGCACCGCCGCCATCTTCTCCTCATGCAACTGTGACGTCAGAGGATCAGAAGCCGCGCGCTGAGCGTTCGAATATTTAAAGACAAAGGACACCACAGACAGTTACTACAGACATCACCACAGACAGATTACTACAGACATCACCACAGACAGGTCATTACAGACATGTCACCACAGACATGTCACTACAGACTGGTCACCACAGACAGGACACCACAGACAGATTACTACAGACATCACCACAGACAGGTCATTACAGACATGTCACTACAGACAGGTCACTACAGACAGGTCATTACAGATTGGTCAACACCAACAGGACATCACAGACAGGTCACTACAGACATCACCACAGACAGGTCACCATAGACAAGTCACTACAGACTGGTCTCCACAGACAGGACACCACAGACAGGTCACCACAGACATCACCACAGACAGGTCATTACAGACATGTCACTACAGACAGGTCACTACAGACAGGTCACTACAGACTGGTCTCCACAGACAGATTACTACAGACATCACCACAGACAGGTCATTACAGACATGTCACTACAGACAGGACACCACAGACAGGTCATTACAGACATGTCACTACAGACTGGTCACCACAGACAGATTACTACAGACATCACCACAGACAGGTCATTACAGACATGTCACTACAGACAGGTCACTACAGACAGGTCATTACAGATTGGTCAACACCAACAGGACATCACAGACAGGTCACTACAGACTGGTCTCCACAGACAGGACACCACAGACATCACCACAGACAGGTCACCACAGACAGGTCACCACAGACAGGTCACTACAGACTGGTCACTACAGACTGGTCACTACAGACTGGTCTCCACAGACAGGACACCACAGACATCACCACAGACAGGTCACCACAGACAGGTCACTACAGACTGGTCACTACAGACTGGTCTCCACAGACAGGACACCACAGACATGACCACAGACAGGTCACTACAGACATGTCACCACAGACAGGACACCACAGACATCACCACAGACAGGTCACTACAGACATGTCACTACAGACAGGTCACCACAGACAGGTCACTACAGACTGGTCACCACAGACAGATCACTACAGACATCACCACAGACATCACCACAGACAGGTCACTACATACATCACCACAGACAGGTCACCATAGACAGGTCACTACAGACTGGTCACTACTGACTGGTCACCACAGACAGGTCATTACAGACAGATTACTCCAGACATCACCACAGACAGGTCACCACAGACAGGTCACTACAGACTGGTCACCAAAGAAAGGACACCACAGACATCACCACAGACAGGTCACTACACACATCACCACAGACAGGTCACCACAGACAGGACACCACAGACATGACCACAGACAGGTCACTACAGACAGGTCACCACAGACAGGTCACTACAGACATTGCCACAGACAGCTGTTTTGTGAGTTAAGGATAGGAATGTTTAAGGAGACACCTAGAGAAGACGGTGAGCACCCCCTCACTTCCTGTCTCGGAAACATTCCTAAGAGCTGACTTTTGTTTATAATATCTTCTAGCTTCATATAGAACGACCATGTTTGGACATAAACGTTGGCTCTGTGCCTCTATAGGTTATTAGGACTCAGCTAGGTCATGAATACGTAACTAGAGCTTATTCAGCCTATAAATTGTATGGTTTTGGGGAAAAACAGGCACCACAGACAGGTCACTACAGACTGGTCTCCACAGACAAGACACCACAGACAGGTCACTACAGACTGGTCTCCACAGACAAGACACCACAGACAGGTCACTACAGACATGTCACCACAGACATGTCACCACAGACAGGTCACTACAGACATCCCCACAGACAGGTCACCACAGACAGGTCACTACAGACATGTCACCACAGACAGGTCACTACAGACAGGTCATTCCAGACATCACCACAGACAGGTCACTACAGACAGGTCATTCCAGACATCACCACAGACAGGTCACTACAGACATCCCCACAGACAGGTCACCACAGACAGGTCACTACAGACATCCCCACAGACAGGTCACCACAGACAGGTCACTGCAGACAGGTCACTACAGACATGTCACCACAGACAGGTCACTACAGACAGGTCATTCCAGACATCACCACAGACAGGTCACTACAGAGAGGTCACTACAGACATCCCCACAGACAGGTCACCACAGACAGGTCACTACAGACATCCCCACAGACAGGTCACCACAGACAGGTCACTACAGACATCCCCACAGACAGGTCACCACAGAGAGGTCACTACAGACAGGTCACTGCAGACATCCCCACAGACAGGTCACCACAGAGAGGTCACCACAGACAGGTCACTGCAGACATCCCCACAGACAGGTCACCACAGACAGGTCACTACAGACAGGTCACTACAGACAGGTCACTACAGACAGGTCACCACAGACAGGTCACTACAGACAGGTCACCACAGAGAGGTCACTACAGACAGGTCATTCCAGACATCACCACAGACAGGTCACTACAGACATCCCCACAGACAGGTCACCACAGAGAGGTCACTACAGACATCCCCACAGACAGGTCACCACAGACAGGTCACCACAGACAGGTCACCACAGACAGGTCACTACAGACAGGTCACCACAGACAGGTCACCACAGACAGGTCACCACAGACAGGTCACTACAGACAGGTCACTACAGACAGGTCACTGCAGACAACTCTACTACAGTTTTGTGTTTCTTTTCATTTTGATTCGTTAAGTTTTGTTTCCTTTAATTTTGTTTTGAATTGTTTTGTTTTGTTTCAGATAGTTTAGTTTTCAATAGTTTTGTTTGGTTTGATTTTGTTTTGATTAATTTGATTTTGTGTTTTTAATTACATTTCATTTTGAATTGTTTCGTTTAATTTCGATTTGTTTTATTTCTTTTTTTGTTTTGAATCGTTTTGTTTCATTTCCAATTGTTTATATGAACAAGAAACGTCTGATCTCGGATAAACAGACGTCGTGTGTCCAGAACAGAACACGAGAGTACATTTACAGTGTGGATGATGAAGGAGGACGCCACAGACCGTAGCACTAAGGAAAAACATGTTGCGGGAGGACGGACTCCCTCTCCACCATGAAGACTTGGACAGAGGACAGAGTCCAAAAACATACAAGAGGCAAAACCAAACACATTATTCACACACACGAAGAAGGAAAGAGCAATGAGGTGTAGGCGAGGGAGTCCAGGGGGACGAAATCCAGATCCAGAACATCTGGAATGAGGCATCAACATCCAGAAGAGGGGGTGGGGGGGTCGGGGGGGTCCCAGGAGGGGGGGGGGGGGGGGGAGTTATGCTGCTTAAAGACAGAACTCGACTTGCTTTGCACTCGCTGCCTGGTCCAGCACACTGTGAAGTCGCAGAGGACAGAGCACACATCCACTCTTTTGCATTCTGTTGCTGAAAGATGTGTCTTTCCTGTGCTCAGAAGAAATCGTTTGCACTAGCCCTGCTAATAAGAAGAACTGTGGGAACATGTACACATACCTACAACAAGCTACAGACTGTTAAAACCATGGATTGTATATCTTAAAACACACCTGACATGCTTACTTGGTGGAAATCTGTCGCTAAGAGACGGCTTTCCTGCCGACGTCCCAATATAAGCGCAAGCTTGTATAATATATTTCGGGGTATTCTGAGACACAGATAATCAGTTTCTCCTCCATTTTTGTTTTGCGCCGTTTTTCAATTACTGTGCTTCAAATGGCTGCATAGATGGTTGTCACAGCGCACCGCGGTCAAAGTTCAACCAAGTTGATGGCGCTCGAACTAGCTCGCCGGACGGCACGCTGAGCCAAGCAGAGACAAACCGTCCTAGTGTGGCGCAAGCCATTAGAAACAATGGGTTTCCTTGGGGTTGCCATTGCCACGTTCAAGCAGCTTTGGAGAGATGCAGGGGTCAAAGTGACTAGAATTTTTTGGCTAAAGGTCAAAGTTCAAAGATCAAGGTCACAAACAGATTTTGTGAACGCAATATCTCCAGAACACGTCAAGGGAATCCCTTCACATTTGATAAAAACGTTCACTTAGACTCAAGAGTTAACAGATCAGGCTGGCAGACAGAGCTAATGCTAAAAATGCTAACTGCTAGTTAGCAAGTCAAGTCAAAACTTCAACAAGGGAAGAAGGAGGAAGGACAGGTCAAACATCTCCACCTGAGCAGGAACCTGTAACACTGACACACTGACACACAACACTGCAGGTCTGGCAGGGAGCAGCACCTGGAACCGGACCACCGGAGGTAAAAGACTTCAACTTCTCCAACCTCCTGCAGGACAGCAGAAGTGGGTTGTTCATATGGCATGGACAGTGGTGTGTGTGTGTGTGTGTGTGTCTGTGTTTAATAGATGAATGTTAGCTGTGTTGTAAAGTGTTTTTCACTCGGATGAACAGCTAGCAGACAAGTCCTCATTTGTCAAACAAAAAATCCTTTGTTTCTTTTTTTTTTCTGTCTGTGTGTGTGTGTGTGTGTGTGTGTGTGTGTGTGTTAGTGTGTGTGTGTGTGTGTGAGTGTGTGTGTGGTTATTTAATGTGAGAAACCCTAAGGAGAAACTTACATAACAGGAAGTTTGGCAGAAAATTTCTTGGAATCTCTTTATGTGTGTGTGTGTGTGTGTGTGTGTGTGTGTGTGTGTGTGTGTGTGTGTGCTGCCAGAGAGATAATGCAGTCAGTAGAAGGAGAACAGGACAGACTGGAGCAAAGTCAGAGTAGAGACACAGTTGGAACAACATTACTGTGGACACAACCAGCTGTTACCGTAGCGACACCCACAGAGCACTGTGACGACCATGCACGTGTGACTCTGGATCCTAAAGTGAGGATAAAAATTGAGATTGGAGACGAGACACACCAGAAACACTAGCGGACTGAAGACTCAACAACAGACAGAGAGACAGCTGGGAACAGGTAGCTGCAGAGGAAGAGCACTACAATGTCGTTCTTTGAATTTTGGAGGAGTCAGAAGGAGAGAGGAGAACTTCTGCAGAGAGCCAATCAGCTGAGACTTCATCCTCTACACCTGTAAGTCTAATTTTACACAGAGAAGCAGGTAAACTCACCTGTAATGGAGGGTTTCGACACAGCCTAGCCACAGGCGCTCAAAAAACATAGTTACGTTGCCCAATCTGATTTCTATTGCTCATTATCATGTCAATGACGTCATGTCACCGTGTTGCTTGTCCTGTCTAGTTGTAGTTTGTTGCGTTTCTCTCTAAGGTGGGGGAGATGGGGAGGGGACGGGGCTGTAGATTGACCATTGGAGCGCAGGAATCTATCAAATAATCAGTAGATAGATAGATAGATAGATAAAAAGGTTGGCAGGGGGAGGGGGGCACCAGTCTTCTTTATTCCTGTCAGAAATTATTTTTCCAGAGCTGCTACAAATATTATGCAAATATAAAGTAAACGAGGAACTAAATATCAGCATATTGTCATCCACTGTGCCAAAGTGACATAAATGTGATCAAACTCAATGTTACTCAATGCTCACCCACACATCTGGACCACATGTTAGAGAGAGACTTGTGTGTGTGCGTGTGTGTGTGTGTGTGTGTGTGTGTGTGTGTGTGTGTGTGTGTGTGAGATAAGAGTAAAAACAGGAGAGTGGATTCTGTTCTGTGAAAATTAACATGCGCACACCCACACCCAGCTGTGTCTAGCTGCTGGACAGAACCGCAACACAGGAAGAGAGGGCGGGGTCTACAGCAGGGGCGGGTCTGGACTGTGACCCACCAGGGGCCAAGTCCAGATCCTGAACCTTCAAGAACGTTCTTCTGACTGTGTCTGTGTGTTTTGTATGAGACACATTCAAACTGGTTTATTTTAGAAAAAGTCAAACAGCCAGTGTTAGCAATGAGCTGGTTGTTAGCGATGAGCTGGTCGTTAGCGATGAGTTGGTCGTTAGCGATGAGCTGGTTGTTAGCGATGAGCTGGTTGTTAGCGATGAGCTGGTTGTTAGCGATGAGCTGGTTGTTAGCGATCAGCTGGTTGATAGCTATCAACTGGTTGTTAGCTATCAGCTGGTTGATGGCTATCAACTGGTCGTTAGCGATGAGTTGGTCGTTAGCGATGAGTTGGTCGTTAGCGATGAGTTGGTTGTTAGCGATCAGCTGGTTGATGGCTATCAACTGGTCGTTAGCGATGAGTTGGTTGTTAGCGATCAGCTGGTTGATGGCTATCAACTGGTTGTTAGCGATCAGCTAGTTGGTCACAGGAACAACTACAGTGAAAATCAAACAAAGTGGTGTGTTAAATACATACACACAGGTCACATGACCAATGATCACAGTATTCCAACTTTTTTTTCACATTTTTTCAACAGGTAGTGTTTCCATTTCCTTTTCCCTGTTGCTTTTCTTTTTCCTGTTAGCTAATTGATTAGCTAGCTATTAAATATGAAATAAAGGAAACACTTTATTACTTTTCCTGTGACATCACTGCTCCTCTATTTTCCACATCTGTAGTTTCCAAACACTTGTTCAGAAAGCCATTTAGTTTTTGTAGTTGTTCAGATAAATGTCTCCAATTTTGTATTGTGTTTAATTGTACTGTTATTGCCATTATCGCTTTACTATTTGTAAATGAACTGATTCTACTCAGTTAGTTAGGCTACTGGTTTAGAACATTTGTCTCCCCCAGCTGGCAGTAAAATCGCTCTCCTTCACTCCACAGGAAACGGTTGCTAAGTGACAGTGCAGTTCGCTCAGAGCTGCACAATGCCAGCATGGTATCTCTGCTGCCTCCTGTTGGTACAGAGGTCTTCAGGCGCTTCATGCCGGCCTCACTGGAGGCGGTCCAACGACGTGAGGCCGAGGAGAAGGAGCGACAGAAGAGGAAGAACAAAGAGGTATGGAGCATGTTGATCAGCGTTCTGTTGTCAATATTGAGGAATCGATACGATGTACACTGAGGAGAACAGTGATGACTCCTGCTGCTTTAACCTCCCGTCAACTTCTCTCTGATTGGCTGGCTCTCGGATTGACAGGTACAAGAGAAAGACCCACCCAAACAAGCCACTCACCTCGAGGTTGAGAAGCCCCTCCCATTCATCTTTGGAGACCCGCCCCCTGAGCTTCTGAACACCCCACTGGAGGAGTTGGATCCCCCTTACCAATCACAGAAGGTCGATTTCTGTTTACTGATTCAGCTAAACATCTGATCAGATTATCAACAGCTGATCGTTGACTGATTTGGTTTTGTCAATGCTGATACCAATAATGATTTTTGAATGATCAAAGAGACTGAACTGATAGATTTACGGTAAAAATTAAAGTCTTGGATCAACAGACGAGCTTTCGATGAACAGATTGTGATGTTTATCTGCTTCGACTCACAGCTCCACTCTGTGTCCGTCAGCTAATAATCAGCTAATAATCAGCTAATAATCGACTAATAACTATCAGCCAATACATAAAAACACCATTAACAGACAGCCTACAGGTTCCGACCTCTGACCTCTGACCTGTCTCTCTGCAGACGTTCATTGTGCTCAGTAAAGGAAACATCCTCCACAGGTTTAATGCTGACTCAGCCTGTTGCCTGCTGAGTCCGTTCAATCCAATGAGGACCGCCGCCATCAGGATCCTGATCCACTCATATCCTTTATGATGTCACACTTTACCCCTCCCTGATTGGTCAACAAAGCTGGCAGAAAGCCAGTTATGTTATCTAATCCCTGATTGATTGAATTTTGACTGCAGGTAAAGACCAGTATAAGCTACTTCTTTACACTACCCCCAGTTTTTCATCTTTGTGTTTGTTTCTCACTGCTGGTTGACTGATTGTTGGTTGACTGATTGTTGGTTGATTGATTGTTGATTGACTGTTGGTTGACTGATTATTGATA
>BDMU01000340.1:45000-124533 GCA_002217815.1 Seriola quinqueradiata
ATGGAGGGTTTGGTCTAACTTCAGGAGAGCCTGTTTCTCCATCGTGCAACACAAATACTTTGAGACCTTCATCATCTCCATCATCCTCCTCAGCAGTGCAGCTCTGGTAAACACACATTATTATGATTAATGAATATACAGTAATATAGATAACTGTACCCTTGCTCAGAGTGGACCACTGTCTGAACCAGCAGTTGTTCTGACCCAGTCTTATTTGTATGTTAATCTTGGGTCACTGGATCAAAACAGCGTCTTGTCTTGGTTGGTTTTCTATCCTTGAGTGCTGGGTAAAGTTAACCCATCGGTTCAGTTTTAACCCTGTCAGTCAGTGAAGGTAAACACCTGGTTAGTCTGGAGATAAACACCTGGTCAGGTGGTAACGTGTGTGTATGTGAACAGGTGTTTGAGGACGTCCACCTGCAGCAGCGGACGGTGTTGCAGATGATTCTGGACAGAGCAGACCAGGTGTTCACCTACGTGTTCCTCCTGGAGATGCTTCTCAAGTGGCTCGCCTATGGATTCAAGAAGTACTTCACCAGCGTCTGGTGCTGGATCGACTTCCTCATCTTGGCCGTAAGAACAGATCAATAACACTGATTATTGGGAATGTTTGAATTTGAATCCAGATCCAGGTCCGTTTTTTTCTGCTCATTAGAGTGGAGTTGAAAATCTGCAAATGAAGTAGCTTTAATACCAATCAGACTTCTGATGAACTCATATTTGATAGTATGTTACAATGATTTTCTATTCAAAACTTCTGAGGTTTGTTTAGTTTCAGAAAAGTCTTACAGGTCTGGTCTGGTCTAGTCTAGTTTAGTCTGGTCTGGTCTGGTCTGGTCTAGTCTAGTGTAGTTTAGTCTAGTCTGGTCTAGTCTAGTCTGGTCTGGTCTGGTCTAGTCTAGTCTAGTCTAGTTTAGTCTGGTCTGGTCTGGTCTGGTCTAGTCTAGTGTAGTTTAGTCTGGTCTGGTCTAGTGTAGTTTAGTCTAGTCTGGTCTGGTCTAGTCTAGTCTAGTCTAGTTTAGTCTAGTCTAGTGTGGTCTGGTCTAGTCTAGTCTAGTCTAGTTTAGTCTAGTCTAGTGTGGTCTGGTCTGGTCTAGTCTAGTCTAGTCTAGTCTAGTTTAGTCTAGTCTAGTTTAGTTTAGTCTAGTCTAGTCTAGTTTAGTCTAGTCTGGTCTGGTCTAGTCTAGTCTAGTCTAGTCTAGTTTAGTCTAGTCTAGTGTGGTCTGGTCTGGTCTAGTCTAGTCTAGTCTAGTTTAGTCTAGTCTAGTGTGGTCTGGTCTGGTCTAGTCTAGTCTAGTCTAGTCTAGTTTAGTCTAGTCTAGTCTAGTCTAGTCTAGTCTGGTCTGGTCTAGTCTAGTGTAGTTTAGTCTAGTCTGGTCTGGTCCAGTCCGGTCTGGACTAGTGTAGTCTAATCTAGTTTGAGACCAGCAAGATTCACAATGATGTTGTGAAAAAATCATAGCATACAAAATTTTTCTGATGCTAACGAGTTCCTCATATGTCTACATTTAACAATTACAATAATAATACTATAATATTTCAGTTACCTGCAAGTGATTAATGTATGATTATTGAGGCATGATACGTATGATGTCATCACCAGGTCTCTCTGATGTCATTGACTGTCGACATGCTGGGATACTCTGAACTGGAAGTGGGCCTGATTCTGAGGACTCTGAGAGCTCTGAGGCCCCTGAGGGCCCTGTCTCGCTTCCAATGCCTGAGGGTAAGACAGTCACAGACAGACAGAGAGAGAGACAGACAGTTATGGTAACTTACAGTCTGGCCAGATAGCATGTTAGAAGTTAGGTCTGGGGCTACAGTAGTACATTACATCAGCAACAATACACAAGATGGATTTCACCGACTCTTTCTGCTGTGAGCAGGCCTTCCAACCTGTCTCACTCTCTGTACCTGTCTCACCCTCTCTACCTATCTGTCTGCAAGTGGTGCTGCAGGCTCCAGTAATGTATCTGTATCTCTTTCACTCTCTGTACCTGTCTGCAGGTGGTGCTAAAGGCTCCAGCAATGTATCTGTACCTGTCTGACTCTCTGTACCTGTCTGACTGTACCTGTTTGTCTGCAGGTGGGGCTGCAGGCTCTCGTAGTGAATCTGTACCTGTCTCACTCTCTGCACCTTTCTGCAGGTGGTGCTGCAGGCTCTGGCAGTGACGCTCCCGGCCCTGATTGATGTGCTGCTGGTGGCTATGACCGTCTGGTTAATGTTCAGCATGGTTGGAGTGAGGCTGTTTGCTGGAAAGTTCTATCACTGTTATAATGTGACGGCAGAGCAGGTGCTCCTCCCTGACGAGGCGGGCAACAAGAGCGACTGTTTCTTTCTGATCAACGAAGGCTTCACTGAAATCGTCTGGAAGAATTCAAAGTTAAACTTTGACAGCGTGGGACTGAGTTACCTTTCACTGCTGCATACGGTCAGTCTGAACTCTATCACACAGGAAGTAAACATCACGGCGGCTCCTCACAATGAACACAAACAGCTGTTATCAGCTGCTCTGTCACATCTGTTTGACTTTATCTGCATAAAATCTGTATGTTTACACTGTGAGCGGCACGTTGAGAATGGGCCTCCATGTTCTTCTGTCTTGTTTCTGTCAGGCGACGTTCTCAGGCTGGTTGGAGATTATGTACGCAGCAGTGGACTCCACACAGGTCAGGACACCTACTGATGGTTTTACTGGTGCACATACTGGTAATGGTTCTGTACTGGTGCTGTACTGGTATTTGTCTGTGTTTGTGTATAGGTGGAAGCTCAGCCAGTGTATGAGTACAGGCTTTACATGTGCCTGTACTTCGTCTGTTTCGTCATCATCGGCGGCTTCTTCACCTTCAACCTCTTCACCAGAGTCTTCATCAACACGCTGGACCAGCTGCAACACAAGATATGTCTCTATACAGGCTGAGAGACAGACAGGCTGAGAGAGAGACAGGCTGAGAGAGAGACAGGCTGAGAAAGAGACAGACTGAGAGACAGGCAGAGAGAGAGACAGACTGAGAGACAGACAGACTGAGAGAGAGAAAGTGTGAGAGATAGACAGACTGACAGACAGACAGACAGACTGACAGACAGACAGACTGAGAGAGAAAGTGTGAGAGAGAGAAAGTGTGAGAGACAGACAGACTGACAGACAGACAGAGATAGAGACAGACTGAGAGACAGGTAGAGAGAGAGACAGACTGAGAGAGAGACAGACTGAGAGAGAGAAAGTGTGAGAGACAGACAGACTGACAGACAGACTGAGAGACAGACAGGCTGAGAGACAGACTGAGAGACAGACAGGCTGAGAGACAACAGGCTGAGAGACAGACAGACTGAGAGACAGACTGAGAGACAGACAGGCTGAGAGACAGACTGAGAGACAGCCAGACTGAGAGACAGGCTGAAAGACAGACAGGCTCAGAGACAGACTGAGAGACAGACAGGCTGAGAGAAAGACAGACTGAGAGAGAGACAGACTGAGAGACAGACAGACTGAGAGACAGCCAGACTGAGAGAAAGACAGGCTGAGAGAGAGAGAGAGAGACAGACTGAGAGACAGACAGGCTGAGAGAGAGAGAGAGAGAGAGAGACTGAGAGACAGACAGGCTGAGAGAGAGAGAGACTGAGAGACAGACAGACTGAGAGAGAAACAGGCTGAGAGACAGACAGAGAGACAGACAGGCTGAGAGACAGACTGAGAGACAGCCAGACTGAGAGACAGGCTGAAAGACAGACAGGCTCAGAGACAGACTGAGAGACAGACAGGCTGAGAGAGAGACGGGCTGAGAGAGAGAGACTGAGAGACAGACAGACAGACAGACAGACAGGCTGAAAGACAGACAGACTGAGAGACAGACAGGCTGAGAGACAGACTGAGAGACAGACAGACAGGCTGAGAGACAGACAGGCTGAGAGACAGACTGAGAGACAGACAGACAGACAGGCTGAGAGACAGGCTGAAAGACAGACAGACTGAGAGAGAGAAAGTGTGAGAGACAGACAGACTGAGAGACAGACAGACAGACAGACAGGCTGAAAGACAGACAGACAGACTGAGAGACAGAAAGGCTGAGAGACAGACTGAGAGACAGACAGACGGAGAGACAGACAGGCTGAGAGACAGACAGGCTGAGGGACAGACTGAGAGACAGACAGACAGACTGAGAGACAGACTGAGAGACAGACAGACTGAGAGACAGGCTGAAAGACAGACAGGCTGAGACACAGACTGAGAGACAGACAGACTGAGAGAGAGACAGGCTGAGAGAGAGAGACTGAGAGACAGACAGACAGACAGGCTAAAAGACAGACAGACTGAGAGACAGACAGGCTGAGAGACAGACTGCGAGACAGACAGGCTGAGAGACAGGCTGAAAGACAGACGGGCTGAGAGAGAGAAAGTGTGAGAGACAGACAGAGAGACTAAGAGATAGACAGACTGAGAGACAGACAGACTGAGAGAGAGACAGGCTGAGAGAGAGAGACTGAGAGACAGACAGACAGACAGGCTGAAAGACAGACAGACTGAGAGACAGACAGGCTGAGAGACAGACTGAGAGACAGACAGAATGAGAGACAGACAGGCTGAGAGACAGACTGAGAGACAGACAGACTGAAAGACAGACAGATTGAGAGACAGACAGACTGAGAGACAGGCTGAAAGACAGACGGGCTGAGAGAGAGAAAGTGTGAGAGTCAGACAGACAGACTGAGAGACAGACAGGCTGAGAGACAGACAGGCTGAGAGACAGGCTGAGAGACAGACAGACTGAGAGAGAGACGGGCTGAGAGAGAGAGACTGAGAGACAGACAGACAGGCTGAAAGACAGACAGACTGAGAGACAGACAGGCTGAGAGACAGACTGAGAGAGAGACAGACAGACAGACTGAAAGACAGACAGACAGTTCAGGTGCTGAACCAGTCTCAGGTTTTGTTTTGTCTTTGTCTCCGTCAGTTAACTGTGGTCTCTCCTCTCATCTTTACTTTGGAGGGAAACATCTGTTTATGACGGAGGAGCAGCAGAAATTATCCAGGGGCATGAAGAGACGGTTGTCCAGGACAACTCGAAAACCTGTTCCACGACCTCAGGTGGGTTCACTGACTTCCTGTCCAGCTGTATTCACACCATACGGCTGTGGAGCTCAGGTTAGAGGTCACAGTACGGGTGTTTACATGTGCTCCAGGATCCTGGTTCTAATGTTCTAATGAATCCAGGTCACCTCTGACTCATGACTGAGCTGAGTCATGGGCCGTGTCCAGGTCAATAAATGCCGCTGCACAGTGATGAAGGTGTGATGAACTCTGAGCTTTAATGAATATAGGACCTGGTTCTCTGGATCTGTTGATGTTTTACAGTCCAGACTTTTCTCAGCTTGATACTTCAGGTTAGGCTTAGGTTCAGGTCTTCCAGGTGTAACGTCCTGTTTGTCCTCCTGCCTCTCCAGAACAAGTGCCGGGCTCTGCTCTTCGACCTGGTGACCAAACCGGCTTTTGAAGTCTTCATAGTGGTGGTGATCTGCTTGAAAATGTTGACTCTGATGGTGGAGACGGACGAGCAGAGCGCCGAGAAAGATTTAATTCTGCACTGGACCAACTTCGTCTTCATCATCATCTTCCTCGTTGAGTTCCTTCTGAAGATCATCGCCCTCGGACGGCACTACTTCTCCGACTACCTGAACATCCTTGACTTTGTCGTCATTATCGTGTCCATTGTGGGTGAGTTGGCCAATTTTCATGTGGTGATGTCATCTTCTGCCCCAACCCCCCAGCAACTAATTGATATGAATGAGTTTTTATTCCTCTGCACCGGTGACAGTCAGAGCAGCAGCCAATTTGTTTTCAGGTTGTCTGTCTGTGGACACGGTGTCTCGGTAATGCCTTGACACAACTCCTTCAAATTTGGCACAAATATTCCGTTCCTTCAACCCGTCGTTGTCATCTTGCCAGTGCCTGACTCCGCTGAACTCCCAGCGAATCCAAAAATGGGCAAGGGGGGGGGGCGGGGATGTCGGTGCATGTCCTCTTCTGGCAAGCATACGCTCACCCACCTGTCACTCAAAGCAGCCCAACCTCAATTATGCAGAACTTTAAGACTTAATAAAATTCAAACGAGTGAGTTATATAAAAATTCACGTCCATAGAGGTGTCATGAGGGAAGAAATTAGCTCTAGAGACCAAAACAGTTTTTGTACCAGGCTGTAAACATGTTTATTTCTGCTGTAAAGTTGGACATTTTAACATGGGAGTCTATGGGGGACTGACTCACTGTTGGAGCCAGACTCTAGTGGTCATTAGAGGAACTGTAGGTTTTGGTACTTTTTTTAGTTCATTTATGTAGTTGATAGGGACAATGCAATTTAACATAGTTTCAAAATAAGGTATGACACTAATGTGCTGCACAAAGGTTTGATAGCTATTGTTAATTCTCTAACCCTGTTGGGAATGACTTCAGTGGCAGCTTAATTTTTCAGTCTCGACTGTTGATGCTTATTGCAAACTAAGTGTATCTGCTGGTGGTGCTACTCCTAGTCTGGCTTCACATCGTAACTTACAATAGAATAAGAAAGTGTTTCAAATTTCTTTCTTTCTTTCTTTCTTTCTTTCTTTCTTTCTTTCTTTCTTTCTTTCTTTCTTTCAGGTATGTTCATATACGACTTCCTGCAAAAATATTTAATCTCACCAAGCTTCTTCCCTGTGCTCCGACTGGCTCGTATAAGTCGTATCATCCCTGTCATTCCCTGGCTTGTAGCCTTTGTGTTGTCACTTCCTGCCCTCTTCAACATTTGCCTCCTCCTCTTCCTCCTCCTCTTCACGTACTCCATCTTCGGCATGTTTACCTTTGCCTATATGAGCAACGAGTACAAATTGTATTTCTTTGAGAGTTTTGGGAGCAGCATGATGTGTCTGTTTACAATGACCATGGCAAATGGATGGGACGCTCTGCTGAGGCCCATCCTGAACACGCCTCCGGACTGCGACCCGTACATGCAGAACCCAGGATCGACCGTCTTAGGGAACTGTGGCAGCCCAACACTGGGCATCATGTTCTTCTCCTCCTACATCATGCTGTCTGCCCTGCTGGTGGTCCACATGTACATCGCCGTCGTCCTGGAGACCTTCAATATGGATGACACTGAGAACCTGAGTGACAATGAACTGCAGATGTTTTATAAAACCTGGAGGATGTTTGACACCGATGGCTCACAGGTCATACAGTACAGGTGAGTCATCTTATTAAACTTCAGTTAACTCTTAGAAACTCTAATAGACTCTTAGTGACTGTTTTGTAGTCGTAACGACCACTCAAAGCACTTTATACTACGAGTCACATTCACCAATTCACACACAGACTCACACAGCACATACAGTGCTTTTCTACCAAATATAAACACAATACATCGGGGGCAATTTGGGGTCAGTATCTTGGCAAAGGACATGACATTTAGTGGACGACCCGCTTTACCTCCTGAGCCACAGCTGCCACAAGTGGAAGCTTACAGATAGAAAACAGAAGAGGACCTACGTCAGAGCTCAGATGTACTCCACACTTCAGTGAGGCAGCAGATAAGATAACAATAACGAGACAAATATTCATTTGCAGTGTCTGCGAGATAGATGAGATAGAATACAGAATAAGATACAGGAATCTACTGTGTCTAATGCAGAACTGAAGTCCAGTAAGATCAGGGCAGATCACCACCACCACAACCACCAGCAGCAGCAGCGAGGAGATCACTGGTCTCTGAGCCGACTCAGTGCTATGCCTTGCTTTAAATCTAGATTCAAACTATTGTCAGATATCCTAAATTATGGACTCTGGTAGTCTCTAGTAGACTATAATGTTCTCCATTGTGTTCAACAGTCAGCTGTCAGATTTCTGCGACACTCTGCAGGGTCCTCTGAGGATTCCCAAACCAAACACAATCAAACTGATCCACATGGATCTGCCTCTGCTTCCTGGAGACAAGATCCACTGTACAGATATCCTGCTTGCATTCACTGCAGAGGTAATATTATTATTATTATTATTATTATTATCATCATCATCATCATCATCATCATCATCATCATTATTATTATCATCATTGTTATCATTATTCTTACCTGTGTGCAGGTGTTTGGTGATTCAGGACAGAGGGATGCTCTCAAAGCCAGAATTGAGGAGAAGTTCATGACCAACAAGTTGCCCAAGGTTCTGTTCTGTTCTATTCTCCTTAGTTTAGGATGTTAGGAATTTGGTTTTGTATGAATTAATGCTTATTCCACAATTAAACTGTATCCATAAATGTTTAAGCACCAAACAAAAATTAGTTGACAAAAATGAAAATCAGTTGACTGAGACAATCGTGAGTTTCTCTGAAACTGCAAACAGAGAAAACACACACGTATGATCAGTGACAACAAATAAAATACATTAGTCTTTATATTTATTAGATTTGTTCGATGTGTGTATCAACATGTACAATATATTTTACAGCAGGAATCTGTGTCGACAGCTGCTGACTCTCACTGTACGCAGACGACTGTGCTCTTTATGTTCAGATTTCTAAATCAAACTGATTTGTAGGAGTTTTAGGGACAGAGAGGTTTATTTTGAAAGGCAAACAGCTGGTAATCCTTTTTTTGCCCCCAAATCTGCGTCCTTTATGAGGTTTAATCAGTCTTAAAAGCATGCATAAGAGAGCATCTGTTCTCCGTGGGCAGAGAGCCATGATGAGCGCTCATCACGGCTCCCTGCTCGTGGAGCAGAGATGTTCCCTCGTGAGGAAGGTTTTCCACTCGTGGATCTGTTCTGAGCGCTCACATCACACAGACACGCAGTTTTTGTGCGAAAAACTTTTGAGATGACTTAAACGCCATAGTCCTACCTGATGTAATAGATGACCACTGTTTCCTGCAGCTGTCATATGAACCAATCGGCAGCACCCTGCAGAGGAAGCAGGAGGAGGTGGCAGCGATGGTGATCCAAAGAGCATACAGGAAACACGTCCTGCAGGACAGAGATGTGGAGGCGACAGCAGCAGAGCCAGCAGGAGGCGTTTCAGGTGTTTAAGGTTCCTCTCACCTGGGAGCACCCCTCTCAACACAATGACTTCCTGCCACATGAGAACCTGAGGAAGTCTGTAGTCCACGATGACCAATCACTGAACTTCACTTTGACATTATTCACAAACCAGAGATGCCCCATTACCAGTAACAGTAGTAAACATCAAGTAGCACTGAGGCTGATGGGAACGCAACTGGTCATAAACCAAAGTAATGGACTTGAGGAGAAGTCAGAGGATGATCAGTTATTACAGTTCATTCTCTGGGGAACATGAAGGTCTGAACCATATCAGATGTTTGACAGGAACAGCCATAGAAACGGGTCAAAGTGATCAGATCACACAGTGGACACATAAACGTATTAATCAAGACTGATTAAAACCTGCACACATATTCAGACGTGCTTCTAACAAACTCTTACACATTTATACAAATATTTTATACTTTTAGTTTCATATTTGTCAAAGTTTTTCCTGATGGTTTTTATACTCCAATCCTGTTTGTTTCTAACCACACGTCTCATTACCTTGATGTTTCATCATTAACCCATATCATTAGTTAACAGCTAACCTCTTATATATAGTGTGTGGATATATCCACTTACAATAATAAAATATATAATTCATGTCAGAGACATTTAATAACCACTTAATTCTGACCCTGTGAACAGTTCATGGACATGTGCAGCAGCAACACCACACGTAGCTTCATCATGGACATTCTCTCTGATTAGAAAAGAAACAGGAAAAGAGGCATCAAGTCGGATGTTCCTAATATCTCTTTCTCTATCTCTCTCTCTGTATCTCTCTCTGTCTCTCTCTTTCTCTCACACACACACACACACACACACACACACACACTGGTTGAGTTTTCTGTTGTTGTCTCTGCTGTAAAACATCACATGGTTTAAATTCATGTCAATTAAATAAACAAAGAAGAACAGTAAGTGTCCCTCTCTTAAATTCATTAAAAAAAGAAATTGGTTTCCTCCATTGCTCTGAGGATTACCCATAACCCTTTGCTGTTACTACTCCATGCAGGTACAAAGTTACAACAGCAGGTGGCAGAGCTGTCCCATATAACCTAAAACGTTTTCACAGTGACTGTTCAGGTCAAAGGAACATTACATCAGTACTCAGTACTACATCAGTACATCAGTACTCAGTACTACATCAGTACATCAGTACTTAGTACTACATCAGTACATCAGTACCTAGTACTACATCAGTACATCAGTACTTAGTACTACATCAGTACATCAGTACTTAGTACTACATCAGTAGTCAGTACTCAGTACTACATTATTACATCAGTACTCAGTATTCATTACTACATTATTACGTCAGTACTCATTGTTACATCAGTACTCGGTACTTATACTACATTATTACATAGTTTGTTCTGCGATGATGACTTTGTGTTTTTGTTTTCTGCACGTCAGCTGTTAGCTTCTGGTGCTACGATGCTTCTGGTGACCCTGACCACTCAGACTCTGAGCCCAACAGAACTGAACGGGTCGGTGTCCTGTAGTTACCGTCTGTGGCTGCAGAGGACGCTGCTGCTCAGCAGAATTTACATAGTGCAGCTTTAAATGCAGCTTCACCTTTATTAATGTGACAAACACTTTTCAAACTTTGATGTTTTCATGCTAATACTTTTAGTTAAGCTACAGTCTGAATACAGAACTTGTAACAGAGTATTTCTACACTGTGGTATTAGTATTTTTACTTCAGTAAAACATCAGAGTACTTCTTCTACCAGCGCCAGTAGTCGAGTGTTTTCAGTTTCCAACAGATGAACGGTTTAATCCTTTAAAGTAAAGAAACTCAGTCTGATCTGAAGTGGAAGTGTTTTTATTAAAAATCATTTTGGTTGAATTTTGGCCTCGTAGAAAAAAAAGTTAAAGTACAAAATGAGGTAAAAACAGTTTCAGTGACACAGTTAAAACATTCAGTTTAACAACTTTAAACTGGAATCAAGTGATTTTATTACATTCAACAGATTTTAACTAGTTTACAGCAGCTGGTGGTTTAACAGATGTTTGTTTTCATTCAGCTGCTTCTAACTTATTTTGATTCATTTTACAGCTGTTGTCTTTAAATGCTTTATAGTCACATCATCTGTATGTAAAAGGCAGCGTGGTGCGTTCATGAACACTCCAATAATCAAAAGGCTCTGTGTCCAATTTGGAAATTAGCTTAAGATTAAACATTCATATCTTTAAACAAATTAAGATTTTTGGTCAGCAGTGATTTGAAGTCACGGCTCAGTTTGACCTTTGACCCTAGAACAGACAGGTGCTATAGACGGTGACCTTGTGGCTGATCTCCTGCAGCAGCTCCTTCACGGCGGCCTCCAGCTCCACCAGCAGCTCCGCCTTCACCTCCAGAGTTCGCTGGTTGTCCTTGTATGACTTCTCCAGATCTGACAAACAGGAAACAGGCGGTTCAACAAAACTGTTCCGACTCTGAACGCAGCGTATGTTAATGAACTCATTAACATGTCAGTTAACATGTCAGTTGATGAGCAGCAACTGTTGCTATCAGACGTAAATGAAAACTCTCAGCAGCCTGATGCCGGTTTGTTTTATGTTGTGATACTGAGGGTGGAGGTGTGATGTCAGTGTGATGTCAGTGTGATGTCACCTTTGAGCAGCTGCAGCTTGTCGCTCGCCTGCAACAACAGCTCTTTGGCTTTCTGCTGCAGTGACTCCGCCCTCTTCTTGGCATCAGCGACGCCACCTGCCTTCTGACCAATCAGCTGCCCCACTGTGGCGTACTTGTCCTTCAGGTCTGAGTCCAGGTCCTGAACACACACACACACACACACACACACAGATTTGGTGTGAACATAAAGTGAAGAAATGAACAGTGATGTAAAGAAAGGGGCGTGGTCTCACCTTCTTGACTTCCTCAGTAATCTGTCTGATGCTTGCTGCATTCTGATTGGCCCGTTCAGCGCTCAGATTGACATTCACAACTTTGTCTTTCAGCAGCGTCACGTCCTGCTCGAGCTTCTGCAGCCTCTGGGTGGCATTGTTCAGCTTCAGCTCTGCGTCTGCAGTCTCTGACTGCACCTGAACGCAACACAGACAGACAACACTCAGCTCCATGTTTGAGATGTGAGGTCAGTAAATGTCACATGATGTCAGCGACACTTACGGATGACAGCAGGCTGTTGGTGCTCCTGATGTCGGCGGTGGCCTGCTGGATGGCGCTGCTGGCGGCTGTCTGAGCTCTCTGAGCTTCTTCCAGAGCTCGCTTCACTGTCTCCGCAGAGTCCTTCACATCAGCGGCCTCCTCGCTGACAAACAGGAAAGGATTATTACCACAGGTAAAACGAGGTGGATGAAAGTTGGAGGGGTTGGGATGTTACAGGACGGACAGACTCACCTGGCGTGGCGGGCCTGGTCCAGCAGGTTCTCGGCTCTCTGGATGTCCGCGGCGCTCTGCAGCAGGATGTTCTCCACGTGTCCCAGTTCTCCGACCTTCTGCCGGATTTCCTCAGTCAGGTTCTGCAGCTGAGCCGGCGTCGCCGGCATCTGCATGGCCAGAACCTCGTTAGCCACCAACTCAATGCTCTCCAGGTCCGCGGCGTCCTCTGAAACAATGAGCATCTGTTAGTGTCTCACCTTTTGATCACCTGACTCTGACCAGTTTCAGACAGTTGGTAGATCATGTCAGACCAGAGCTGGAACAAATCAGAATCAACAACAGGAAGAACAACAGGAAATCAACACCTGAGGCGCCTGCTGTTTGTGTGAAACAGGAAGTGAGACATACGTGTCAGGAAGTCTCGGATCTGTCTGATGAGACCCCTCAGCTCCTCGTTGCTCTGGTCCACTCTTTTTTTGGTCGTGTTGGTCTTCGTCAGGATGTCCAGAGCACTTAGCTTCGCTTCGTCAGCCTTCAGCTTGGCCTCTGATACCTGAAGACAAACCACAGGTGAGAACATCAACCAACTTCCACCTGAACTGGACCCACAGAACCAGACCCGGAAGAACCGATCACACTAACCATCTTTGAAAGTTTTTCCACTTCCCCCATGGCACTGAGGATTTCCTGTTCCGACTCTCGAGCCTTCCTCCAGACACCGTCGGCTGTTGTCACCACGCCGTCACATCCTTCACCTCCACACGTGGTCCGACCCTCAGAGTCCACGCAGCCCAGACCGCCACAGGAAGAGGAGCACAAATCCTGACCCATTGATGGACGGCCACAGGTCTGCAACAGAAGGTGAAGACAAGTGAAGTTTTGAACAGACATGGAGTCTGACACTGGAAAACGGAAGTTTGTTTTGTAAACAACAGGTAAAAAACAGGTGAAAAAAACCTTGTGGCTGATCTCTGATAGGTCCAGAGTCTGCAGCTCTCCTGCCAGGTCATCCAATCTCTGAGCATGCTCAGTGTGTCTCCTCAGGAACTTCTCTCTGGTTTGGTTCAGTTTTTCCTCTGTGAGTTGCCGTAGAGCGCCAGACGTTTCCACGGGGCTGCCAGCGTCGATGGTGGAGGTATTGGTTCGAGCCTCGGCTTCCTGAGACTGCAGGAAGTACTTTGTGACGCTGTCCGTCGCCCCTGGCAAAATACAGGAAGAAGAAATCATCTGAGAAAAACTTTATTTAATCTCTACTGCAGACGGTCACATGTGATCTATAATCAATAATCAGTACTAAAACAAATAATAATAATGTACAGCAGCTGTTGTTGTTGTCTGGTCTTGTTCTGTCTTTTACCCTCCCTCCCCCTCCCTCTGACCTTTGACCCCCTCTCTTCACCTCTGATGTCAGAGTTCTTGATGAACTCGACCTGATCCAGCAGCTCTTGAACTGTCCGCTCCAGTTTCTGAGCGTCCGACGTCACAGAGTCCAGTTTGGTTTCTGCAGCTGAGTCCTGGTCCTCCACCTGGAGCAGAGTCTGTTCTGTGTGGTTCAACATCTGTCTCAGGGCCCCCATCAGGTCACTGAGGGACAAACAGAGGTCAGAGGTTACCATTTACTTTAATTAGACCTGTTCGAATCTCAGATTAGTTAATCTCATATTAAAGTTAATCCCGGATTAGTTCATTTCACCTGGCCTGTTGCAGCAGGTGCTGGATCTCGGTCAGAGGTTGCGAAGCCGGGTTCTGGTTCAGGAGGACCCGAATGTCGGCGGCACTCCTCTCGATGCTGTCAATGGTCTTCTTGTATGGTCCACTGACTCCGCTGGCTTTGATGGCGTTGACCTTGTTGACGAGGCGGTGCGTCTGATTGGTCAGTTGACCGATGACGTCGTCCCACTCGGCAAAGCACTGATGGCAGCGCCGACAGTTGGGGAAGGTTCCTGAGAATCCACGAGCACAGACGTTGCAGCGCGGTCCGGAAACGCCGTCCAAGCACACGCAGTGACCGCTCTCCTTGTTACACTGATCCTGGGAGACGCCGCGAGGGTCACAGTCACAGGCTGAGAGAGAGAGAGAGAGAGAGAGAGAGAGAGAGAGAGAGAGCAGTTTGTTAACACACACACACACACACAGTTTTCTGACTGAGAGTCTTTTTTTCATTTACAGTCAAAACATTTTACAGGAAGAGTCTCAGACAAAGTCAAACATCTGAGGGCAGGAAGTGTGTGTGTGTGTGTGTGTGTGTGTGTGTGTGTGTGTGTGTGTGTGTGTGTGTGTGTGTGTGTGTGTGTGTGTGTGTGTGTCTTTAACATCTGGTTTGTATTAAATACAGCTGAAGCTTCTTTCAGTGACAGAAACAACCTTCAACCAGACATATACAGACTGATAGTCTCTGTCTGTCTGTCTCTCTCTGGGTCTCTCTCTCTGTCTCTCTCTGTCTCTGTCTGTCTCTCTCTCTCTGTCTGTCTCTGTCTCTCTCTCTCTGTCTGTCTCTGTCTCTCTCTGGGTCTCTCTCTCTGTCTCTCTCTCTCTGGGTCTCTCTCTGTCTGTCTCTCTCTCTCTCTCTGGGTCTCTCTCTCTGTCTCTCTCTCTCTCTGGGTCTCTCTCTCTGTCTCTGTCTCTCTCTCTCTGTCTCTGTCTCTCTCTCTCTGTCTCTCTCTCTCTCTGGGTCTCTCTCTCTGTCTCTCTCTCTCTCTGGGTCTCTCTCTCTGTCTCGCTCTCTCTCTGTCTCTCTCTCTCTCTGGGTCTCTCTCTCTGTCTGTCTCTGTCTCTCTCTCTCTCTGTCTGTCTCTGTCTCTCTCTGGGTCTCTCTCTCTGTCTCTCTCTCTCTGTCTGTCTCTGTCTCTCTCTCTCTGTCTGTCTCTCTCTGGGTCTTTCTCTCTGTCTCTCTCTCTCTTTAAGCCTCTTTGTAGATTTCAGGGATCTTTGGAGGTTCAAACAGATTTCTGGTCTTGTCTCCATGGCAACGAACAAGCAGGCTTCGGGAACATCTGGACTTAATATGAGTCACAGCAGATCGTAGCATAGCATGCTGGGAGCTGTAATGTTCCCACAATGCAGTGGGGCGGCGGCTGAATGATTCAGATTTTTAGTCTCAGTTTCTGACTCTGATCTGGTTTCACGTAGTCTACACACCGTGACATTTGATCTCTGGGTCTCCCCAGAACAGCTCTCTACACTCGCTGCATGTTCTTCCTCCGAAGCCGGGGTGACAGGAACACTGACCGCTGATCTGTGACGGAACAAACAGAAGCTCGTTCAGTTCGCGTTAATTAAACTGACACAAAGATAAAAACACCTGAACACACTCCAGGTAGATTTAATGAATAAACTGTTTCTGACTTTAAACTAAACGCGACGTGGTCTTGAACGTCTCATCCTCACCTCGTTGCAGGACGTCCCGTATGAGTGTTTTGGGTCGCAGCTGCAGGTCTGACAGCCGCTGGCGCTCGCCATGTTCCAGGTGTCCGGTGCGCAGTGGTCGCAGTGTTGACCAACGACATTGGGGAGGCAGTGACACTGACCGCTGCTGCGGTCGCAGTGACAGTCAGATGACGGACAGCTGGAGGGGTCGCTGCCCAGGTGGTTACAAACACACTCTGACCAAAACACGAAAAACCTTCGTCAGGATTCATCAAGGTTTTATTCAGGTTCAATCTGGATCCACATCGAGTCACAACGATTTTCAATCCAGATCTCACCGACCTTTAGTCAAGAACAGTTTTATTCTAATTTGACTTTAATCATGATTTGACTGAAACTATTTCAAGAGCTCGTCTCGATGTAAAGTGACACATTCTCGGGATTTAACTCCACGATTCACCTTTTTATTCATAAACTGGGGTTTCCTTTACAACCTGTTGGATCATCTACTCACATCAAAGCAATGAAGATGGTTGCCCTGGTAGCCCATTAAAGCCAGTGTACTCACTCCGGCAGTCCTGTAGCAGAGCGTTGCCATAGTAACCCAGTTTGCAGTCCTGGCAGGCGGCGCCCTCGCTGTGGTACAAGCAGCGCAGACACTCGCCGGTCTGAGCGTCACAAGACTCCGGGTCCAACATGTCGATGTTGTTGTTGCACTGACAGGGCTTACACTGCCCCCCTGGCTCACTGGGGTTTCCATAGTAACCAGGTGAGCACTCGTCACAGCGAGCACCTGGGAGGGACAGGTGAGAACGAGACAGAGTTACAGATGTCGTACATAAAAGTTAAATTTTGTTTTAGTTTCTATCGTTTCATGTTTTCAGAAACTTAGTGACACTTCAACTGCTTTAACTTACTGACACTTCAGTCACTAGGTTACTTTCTAACGTACTCTACTACGGACACTTCGACTGCTTAACATATAACTACACTATTGTTAGTTGGTCAGGGGATACACTGTAACTGATATCAACTACTTTTAGTTCTCACACTCTAGACACTTCAATGCTTTCAGTTTGAACCTGTTTACAGCCCACTTCAGTTTTCTCTCCTTTTCTAGTTTATAACAGTTTGTCTTTGAATAAACATGATGGCTGATCACAGTTTTCACATGTCACAGTCAGAGCCGGGTCATGTGTCTGCAGAATGTTTTCCTCTCACACTGTTGGCGGTTTAAGGTGGAAACAAATGGAGAAAGTGGCTGATTCACGTCTGTCAGCAGCTGGTTTCGGTCTGAACATCTTATTTCCTAAAGTAATAACAGACCTACAGTCGCATCACATTCCTACTCTCTGTTCACATCAAACTCAATCACAGAGCTTCTCTTCAAATTAAAACCCTGTTTGTCTCCTGAGGCCAGAATCATGATCTTTTAGATCTTTTACTGAGAACCAGAACCTTCTTCATGAGATTCTACTGAGTTTATCACATCAGGTTGTCTTTATTCTGTTTCCAGTTAAAAGCTGTTTCTGAAAAACTGCTTCACCAGTAAGTTTTTAACTCAGTGTTAATAAAGTTTTTACCTCTGTATCCAGTGTTGCAGACACAGATGGCCTGCTGGGAGTCGTCGCTGCGGTAACAACTTCCTGCAAACTGCCGCTGGCTGCCGGGGCCGTCGGGACACATGCAGGGACGACAGTGGTCACCTGAGCCCAACACCGGGTCACCATAGTAACCATCCAGACATCTGAACAAAGGTGTGAGAAAGTCAGGAGGACAACAAAGAAATCTGATCTCGGGGGGTAGGGGGGTGACTGACTGACTGACTGTCTGACTGACTGTCTGACTGACTGACTGACTGACTGACTGACTGCTGTACCTGTCACAGGTGTGTCCGGTGCTCTGGTCCCTGCAGTTGATACAGTATCCAGTAGTGGGGTCGCAGTCGTCCGAGTGTCCGTTGCAGGAGCAGGGTCGGCAGGTGGGGAAACCCCAGTGACCCGGCAGACAGCGATCACACTGTCGACCATACGCTCCCGAAACACAAACACACTGACCGGTCAGCTGATCACAAAATGGACTCTGTGAACCCTGAGGGTCACATGCACAAGCTGCAGAAACACACAACAATGTACAAACATCTGGTCAGACTCTGAAACCCAAGATCATTTAAACTTCACTGAAACGCTCAGGATCCACAGTCACATGACGTCACGTCGACGTTCATGTTTGTGAGAAACCATCTCTCACTTCAGTGAGACAGAAACAGATTCAATCAACAGACATGTTACATCAACAGACAACAACTAAATGTTGAGACTTCTAGATTCAGTACCTCTGCAGCCGTTGGGTCCAAATTGGAACGTGGCTGGAGCACATCTGTCGCAGTTCCTGCCGACCACGTTGGGGCGACACTGACACTGACCCCCACTGGGATCGCACACGGTGCTCAGGGAGCCCTGAAGGTCACACTGACATTCTGGGAAAAGGAGTCCAACACAGGACATGTGAGAAACCCATAAGATCCTGTCTGAGAGAGAGGCTGACAGATTTACGAGCTGGGAGGTCTGGGGGTGTCTGAGGAATGTGAAGAGGAAGAAACCAGTTGTGTCTTGTTGAGGAGGTGAAACACTGAGGAGTGACTCCACTCAGAGATTAACAATAACACCAGGAAGGAAAGGAGGAATGAAACAGCTGTAGTGGAGACAGGAGAATGAAGATGATGTTAGGGGTCAAAGGTCAGTGTTGAAAAACTCAGTGAGCAGAGTCAGACTGAGAGAAGAAGGATGTTAGACGATGAATGGTTCTTTGTGTTTGTTTCTGCTGCAGCTCCTCTTCCTGTGCAGCAGACCTCCATCAGCCCTCCTTCTATTCTTTTATTTTGAATTTTATTTTAATGTTTTGTTGCTTTTCTTTCTTTTTTGTGCTACAAATAAATGTGCTTTTCCTAATCCGATCCTCTGTGTGAATCAGACCTGAACAGGCTTCATAGAACCCCGAGAGTTCCTCCTGTTCTCATTCCACAGAGGTCAAAGTTCAGAGATTCATCAAGCGCCCTGCAGGAACGTTTTCATCTTTGTCTTCTAAAACTCTTGACTTTTCTGTCAGGTTTGTTCCTACAAGTGTTTGAGGTCTGATTCATGAAACCTCCTGAGCTTTGTCATTAGTAACATAAGAAAACTGATGTATGTGATGGATGATCTTAAATGATTCTCATCCTCTGAGTGGTTCTGACCCACTCTGAGACTTTGAATCCTGTCCTCTAAATAATCATTAATCACTAAAACCTCCTCAGTATCGGCCTCTAGTTCTAATAGTCACTCCCTACTCTCTGCTGTCCTGTGGGCAGTGACAACGACAGCCACTACAATTTCAAATAAAGCTCTGCTGGTTTGAATCAAGTCTTCTCAGACAGTATAGGATTATTAAGGCAAAATGCATGAGGTTTCAGGTGTACTGGTATACCTTTAGCACCCTGGTGCAACATGGCGGAGATGCTGAAGATGAAATTTCTGCAGATGTCTGTCATCGGCGTCTTGATGACACTCTGGCTGTTCTCTAAACAACGGTAACGCTGGAAAGTTTCCCAACCGCTGTTCCTGCTGGAGTCTCCGCCCTCTGAGGCCGTGAATATCTCTAGGTTCTTACAATGAGGCATCAACACAATCTGAGGAAGAAGAAAACCATGAGACTGACTGAAAGCACACTGACTACAGGTGTCTTTATTCCAGGTTATTACAGTGAGGCATCAATGCGATCTGAGGATGAAGAAAATCACGAGACTGACCCACAGTCTCAGGTTCAATAATAGACATTTATGCCCCTGTGGCTGTTCACATGTTGATGTCACATGAAGGTCACTTACATAATAATTCATTCCAGCTGCCTGACTGAACTTTACTAAAGTAAAACATCTGTGAACATCTGTACTTTCCCTCAGAATTTGAAGATCAGATCAGGGTTTTAGAGGTTCCTCACCGAGTCGATGAGTGTGTACGGAGACTGGACATCGCTGAGGGCCGAGTACAGCGGGTAGGCTGAGGCGGACCGTGTAGTTCAGACCAGATTCAAAACAAACCGGTCTGGGAAGAACCACATACCTGAGGAGACAGAGTTCCACCTGTTGTAAAGTTCAGATACTAAAAGACTGTGGTTCAGTTTCAGGGAAATGTGGAGGTTTTGGTTCAACACATCCTGTCTTTACTGAGGCTGAACACAGCAGTGTTTCCTCTACATTCATTTAGCAGTGGCGGCCCGCCTTGAAAGTGACGTCACGTCAGGCACCAGGTGAGAGTCAGAGAAGTGAAGTCGTGAGGAATAAGGCAGCGAGTTACCGGAGAAAAGGTCGACTTATTAGCAACTCAGTGACGCTAACTTGGGTAAACTAACTGATAGCATTAAGCTAATATCTACACGAGCTTGTTCAGATTCTTCTCTAAGAAGAGGAAGACAACAGATGAAGAAGACGCTAGTCACGTAGCATCATAAGCCTTTTACTGACTCGTAAATTCACACTTGTAATCAGATGTGATGTGAGTGTAAATTATATAACGCTGTTAGCGTGACGTTACTCACACTTTTAATGTAATCTTATTAAAGTGGAGGAGAGCAGCGGGAGAGAGAGATGAGATGTTTCTTCTTTATGTTGTTGTAATCCGTTGTATATAAACATATTCTTCGGCTGACTGTTACCGTGAGCCGGGGTGAAGTGAGGTCATCTGGTTGTCGTCATCAGGTACAGTGTTAACGCAGCGGCTGTCTGCTCTGATTGGCCCTGGCCTCATCACTGTCATCAGGACCTCCTCCCATTGGTCAGGCAGCTGTAAGACCAACACATCAGACTTATTCTTGTTTTTTCATGTTTATTTCTTTACATTTTCTTTCATTATTCTTTCCTTTTCTTTGCTCATTTATTTCTGGTTCTTCATTTCATCATTTCATTTACAGTTGTCTCAGAAAGTATTCAGACCCCTTCACTTTATTGTGTTGTAGATTTCATATTAAATAGAAAAACATGTTGTTTTTGCCTCTCAACCTTCACTCAATAATCAATAGATACTGACAAGGCGAAAACAGGTTTTCATGATTTATTAAAAAGCATGCAGGTCAAAATGAACAGGTCACATACAAAATGTGAGAGAAGATACTTGATATGATGCTTTGTAAAATGTGGAAGATGTAAGTGTAAGAACCTGTGGGTGGAGTCTGTTTCTGACTGATCAGATTGTTGCACATTATCTGAGAGAGCTGATCTCCAGTCAGTGCACGAATTACTGGACAGAAACTGTTGATATGTCTGCTCATTATATCTAAGGTCAGCAGGTCTTATCTGACTACATGTCTGGTGGTTTTAGCGAATCAATTTGAGATGGACGGCAGCGTCTAATCATATGGTTTGAGCTCTGCTGGTGGGCGGGGCTACACCTTGCTGACAGTGCCCTACCTGAGGCTCATAGCGGATGAGGATGTCGTACTCCATTGAGTGAGGAATGTTATCCACAGAGAACTCCAGGAAGGCCCCTTCTGGAATGTTGACCAGGCCAGTACCTGTCCAGGTGGGACTGCGGTCCTGAGGGTGGGGTCTTGGCACCAGTGTCACTCCCTAAAGAGATGAGTTGAAAACATAAAACCTGATGAAACCTCTGACCACCCATGTGGCGTTGAAGTCTTTAGTTTCATACAGACAAGAAAACGCTGGAATCATTTTCATCAGGAAAAAAAAGAACAGATGAAAAGTTAGAAAACATTAAGGTGAGTAAGTTTAATGCCCCTGTGAAATAAGAAGAACAAACTTTAAAGAATACAAAGGGTCTGGCTAACCAAAGAAGAGCTGGTTTGTTAATAGTGGATAAACAAGACAGTGTCATCAGGATGATGATGGTGAATACAATGTAGCTGGGGATGTAATATTGATCTTAAAACTTGATTTAAAACCTTAATCAACAGTCTTAACTCTAAAAGAAAGATCTAACGTAGAAACACTAAAACAGGTGATTTTTTTTAGACTTAGGCAGCTGAATCTGATCACGGATTTCTACAGCATAAAAATAATCCTGATGAGATAAAGTAACTGCATGAATACAGGTCTTTGCACCGGAAACAATAACATACAGTCTGACTTTATTATTTGTAAGATACAAAGAACAAAGATAAAGAAGAATTTTGAAAAGAAGAAAAAAAAAAATCCAGGTATCAAAGGTCAGAGGTCAAAGGCTAAAAAGTGACTCACGGGTCCAAATTTGGCATCCTCAGCCTCATAGGTGTAGTGATCCAGAGCTACAAAGTAGAATCCAGACTCGACCTGATCGCAGCGACGACCGAACATGTGATCTCTGCAGACACACTGACCACTCACCTGGTCACACCTGCAGGAGTTCAAGAAGTGAAACAGGAAGTGTCAGAACACATGAGGAAGAAAAGAGTCAACCACAGAAAACAGTAAGCAGGAGACCTATCTGGAAAAGTGAAGAAAAGAAACAAAGCAAGATGTCAGGAAGTTAAAACACGTACAGCACCACCTTTACTTCTGTTAAACATGCTGTTTCCAGTTAGCCATTTGTTAGCAGTTAGCTGTTAGCCGTTAGCAGGTAGCTGTTCGTTAGCAGTTAGCTGATAAAGCTATCTAACTCTGCATGTTTCTCATGTTCATCTTCTTCTTATCTTGACTTCAACTCATTGATTTGTTCTTTTGTTGTAAATCAGTTTGTTGCCAGTTTGCTTCGCAGTTAGCTGTTAGCAGTTAGCTGTTAGCAGTTAGCTGTTAGCAGTTAGCTATTAGTAGTGATTGGACATAAACTCACTGGTTGTTGACAGCTCCTCCGAGGTCACAGTCACATGGTCTGCAGCCATCCATATCATTACTGAGACCCCAGTGTTCAGACTGACAACACACACACACACACACACACACACACACACACACACACACACACACACACAGATGTTAGACACGTGTCATTAAGTCGTTTTCTGCCCTCCCACTTTGTTTCTGCAAAAACCTGATTTAAACCTGTGAGAGGAAGGCCCTCAGACTTTCATCTCATTCACACACACACACACACACACACACACACACACAGTAGTCTCTCTGCTGAGTTATTGAAGTTATACTGAGTGAATGAGAATGAGATGTAAATATAATATTTGACAGATCATCACACTCACAATCACAACTGTTTTTCAAATCCCTGTTACATTAAACTGTGTTATTATTAAGTCATTAAAACAGACTGTGTATCTGTGTGACATCAGGAAATGTATTTCTCACCACACAGTGGTCACAGTCTCGACCGACCACCAGACGTTTACAGAAACAACTTCCTGTTTCACTGTCGCAGGGATTTCCTCCAGGAACTGTTCCCACAGGACTGCAGGTACACACTGCAACAGGTGATACACACAGTAATAACACACAGTAACAATACACACTAATGATACTAAACACTGTGTGTGTGTGTGTGTGTATCTCTGCGTGTGTATCTCATACCTGTGCAGCCGTCTGGCCCGTCGCTCAGACCGAAGTGCGCCGGTCTACAGCGCTCGCAGCGTTCTCCCTCCACGTTGACTTTACAGCGACACTGACCTGCGATCAGACCGGCTCGAACGTCTGTCATGCGGTCGCACATCCCTCCGTTCAGAGAGCCGAGGGAGTCGCAGCTACAGGCTATGCAGACACGCGCAGGACAAACTTCACTCAACTACATGTTTCTTTCATCCAAGACCTCCTACAGACAAACCCAGACTTACCCACAATCCTCTGCAGCACGTCCATAAACAAAGAGGTTTAATGGATCCTAACTGTCAGGTGATAAAAACCTTGGAGGGAAACGTGACTGTTCTGGAGCTTTTGATCATCTAACATGATATTCAGATGTTTTAATTATTATTTAAATTAAATCTGAACATCTAAATGTAAAACTCCATCTGCGGAGGAAGACCATGTAATCATGATCAAAATATCTAGAACAGCTACTAAAAATCTCAGCTGGGTCTGTTTACAGTTTGTTTTAATTTAAAATAGTCAGTAATGTGTTTTACAGTGAACAGCTGGTTCCTGAATGTTTCATGAAACATTAAAGGATCAGTCGAAACCAAACATGTTGGCGTCTTTCTGACTTCCTGTTTGTGTCTCTGATCAGACCATGTGGACTGGGTTTGTGGACTCACGCTGGCAGATGTTGGGGTGTCGGACATCCCTCTCTGGGTGCTGGTAGTAGAACGGTTGACACTGCTCACAGTTGTGTCCGGCCGTGTTGTGTTGACAGTCATCACAAACGCCTCCGCTGACGTTTCCTGATGCAATGTACACGGCCATGTCGAAGTGACAGGACTCAGAGTGCTGGTTACAGTTACACTCTACAGACACCACAGAAGAAGAGACCTCAGGTCAGCTGTCACAATGATTGATTATTGATCAATACAAACTGAAACAGGACAGGAGGTGATTTCAGACCAACAGGATCTCACTACCAGTTTAGTACTGGTACTCCACCAGAAACCAGTAGAGACTGGTTTTATACCAGTCATCTTCCAATAGAAACCAGTAGAGACTGGTTTTATACCAGTCATCTTCCAATAGAAACCAGTAGAGACTGGTATAAATCAGTATGAACTCACTCTCGCAGGCATTGGTGTTGCGTCCCTCAGCTGGTCTCCAGGGAAGGTCATGGTAGAAATCCTGACACTGTTCACAGTTCAGACCTTTAGTGTTGTGGTTACACATGCAGTGACCGTGAACCTGCAGATGCACAATAATCAATAATCAATATTCACATGCAGTGACCGTGAACCTGCACATCCACAATCAGAAACTTCAAAGAAACAAAAACCTTCAGCTGGTTCAGACTCTGAACTGGTTTCTGCAGGACCAACCAGTCTACCTGCTCCCCCCAGGACTCACCATGCCCTCCCTGGTCTGTCCGGTGCCCTGGACGGGGGCACACTCAGAGGCGTGTCCGTAGCAGAAGCAGTTTCCTCGCACCACCATGTCGTAGACGGCGTAGTAGTACTTCTCTTTGATCTCCATGCGAGAGTCCAGCAGGTTGTCACCCAGCGTGTGCAGCTTGGTGAACTTCACCCGCAGGTTCGTGATCTTCAGCATGTCTGAACAAAACAATCGATAGCAGGTCAATAACTGATCAATAACCTGACAGTTTGTACAGTCACAGCAGACGTACTCTGGATTCTGGGGCTGTAGGGGTCGTTGATCCTGAAGGCCGGGTCCAGAACTCTGAAAATCACCTAGAATCAAAAAATAGGTATTTTAGTGACATCACCGTGACATCATGCTGACATCAGGTGGGTTATAACGTCATTTCTACTTTACCCCCTGATTACTAAGTATTGGAGTACTGCAGTAATATGAGTTTTAGAGTACTACATTACCTCTCCCTCAGTGGACGGCTCGATGTCGGAGTAACGCGAGTCACAGATGACATCATCTACCTTCTGCATTGGACCCTGGGAAATGTAGGGGAAGGACGTCTCACAGTCGTAGGCGAAGTAACGATAAACCTGCCACGTCTTCCCAAAGTCAGCTGATCGCTCGATCACCATGGCAGCAGGACGAAACGTCTGAAGAGAGAAAAGCATGTTGAAGTTCTGCTGATCCAACTGAGAATCAACAACACAGAACCTGAACAGAACCCGAACCGAACCTGAGCTGAATATGAACAGAATGTGAACAGAACCCAAACAGAAACTGAACACAACCTGAGCTTAACATGAACAGAACCTGAGCTGAACCTGAACAGAACCTCCTGTTCCAGGTCACTATGTCTTTAAATATGATAAACACTGAGCTCCTGCAGGTTAAACACTCTGGAGTCGAGCCAGACCAGCAGACAGCAGGATGAACTGGCTTCTAACCCTAACTAACCCTGACTAACCCTAACTATCAGTGTGCATCTACCCAGAATCCCCTGCTGTGTGTACCTGTGTAGAACTCACCTTAAAGGTCATGATGAGGTGTGTGAAGTGAAACTCTGCCTCCAGGTTCAGCTGCACGGTGACGTTCTCCAGACCTGCAGACAGAAGATCACATGATCACATCAACACAAACCAAGTGTTGGCTGCAGTTTCTCTGACAACCTCCAGGTGCTGCTGGGAAACATTTCAATCCTTTTTCACTAAGGCGATGCCCACATGACTACTACGTCCACACGACTACTACGTCCACACGACTACTACGTCCACACGACTACTACGTCCACACTACACATGACCATCACCTGCAGTGAGCATGTGTAGTGTGGTGTAAACAGGAAGCTGTTGGTAAGTTACAGTTGGAGCATTAAAATAGACTACACTGTCTCTGTCTCTGGACAAATCTACTGTATTTGTATTGGACTTCAGAAAATCATGTGACTGGACTCATTCCTTGTTTTATGGATGAAGCTCTATTCGATCAGTTGGGGTCAGGGTAAGATGACCGTCCAATCACTTTCCTCTAAAGCCTGTTGTTCTCCTGGGAAAGTTCCTGCAGTGGAGACATCCTGTTTGTTTACTTCCCCTCTGGCCAAACTCAACTTCAACTCAGACTTGAACTCTTCCTGAAATTAAAGAGCAGCCTCTCAGTCATTTGAATGAGCTCATTTGAGCTGGGGGGGGGGGGGGGGGGGGGGGGTCCTCTTAGTTAAACAGGAAGTAGATCTGATGATATAGGACATAATAAAGGAGAGAAAAGAACTGTATTTTCTAACAGTCTGAAAGGAGACTGAGCTGACATCCTGTTAATAAAATTACAATCAGCTGATGTGTAGTTAGTTAATCCAGCTGTGAGTCCAGGGGTTAAACCTGTAACCCTCTGAGCTCTGACCCTGTGTCTCTCACCGTTCTCAGACTGCCACCATGTCTTCAGTCTGTTCGGAGCGAACGTGGTGACGACGTTCTCGATGCGATGGCTGCTCGTCTGATTGGTCAGCTCGTCGTAGGGCGCCGCTGATTCACACATGAAACATTTCTTCTCCTCCTGGTTGATCAGAGAGAGAGAGACAGGTAGAGAGACATGGGTTAGGGTTAGGGTCACAGTGAAGGGTTAATGCTGAGGTGAATTCCTCACATTCCGCTGCTGTTGGCCGGTGCTGATAAGAGGAAACTTTCTGACCTCACATTACTTTTACTATAAATTCAATCAGCTGTTTTTCATTTCCTGTCGTGATTTTCTTCTTCTGTGGTTGATCTCAGGTCACTGCAGCTTCAATGATCCTGTTGGCGTTTTAAGCATCTGAACGGTGGTGATGATGTCATGTGACCATGTTAGAGAAAAAGCTGCACACTGAGCATGCTCAGTTGATCTAGTATCTGAATGGACAACTTCAGTGTGACCTTTGACCTATAAAGTGGTCTGTGTTTTCTCCAAAGGAACATCTGGACAAACATGTGTCTGCTGTTGGTGCTCAATGTTTCCCTTTTAGGGAAGTCAGTTTACACAGGACACACAAACACACATATACACACACACACACACACACACACACACACACACACACACACACACACACACTCGTGTTTCCATCATTTCAGACGACACTACATTTACTTACTTTCATTTTCTGGAGACATGACCAAACCCCAACCCTTAACTTAAAGCTAACTTGAAGCTAACCTGAAGCTAATCTTATGGGGACATGTTTGAAGTCCCCACAACATGAGTACCACAGTGAGTAAATCACACAGACAGGTTGCTCAGGTGTTGAATTTACCTGCAGATGGCTGACAATGCAGAACGGTTCGGGTCGGCTCAGACCACAGGTGGAGGTGGACGACAGCTGATGAGCTCGGCCAATCAGAAGGTCTCCTGTTGCGGGGTAGCAGCTGCCTTCAGTGCAGACATCACTGAGCTCCGGCAGGCTGACATAACCCAGGTCCTGGCCCACCAAGGCCCCGCCCTCTTGAGCACAAGTACACACCTGCAGAGCTGATGGCAGAGGCTCTTATTGTGAAAGTCTAACAGCTGTTTAGAGCTGTTTATTATCAGTACATAGCTAACGTTAGCATTAACAGCTATTAACTTACCCCACCCACCACTACTACCCCACCCCCTCCACACACAAGACTTAGCTATGTAGCAATAGCACAAGTTCCAAATAGCTCCTTTAAACTGAATATTTTATATTATTTTTCAGATTATTATTATTAATTTATTGATGACGTTTTAATAATAATCAATATGCAGCAGCTTCTTTTCTGATCTGATCAACTTGAACTTAGTTTGTTTGATCAGAACATTAAAACAGATGTTATAACATGACCAAACAGTTCAATAATGATGTTAATTATCTTATTAACTAAAACTAAAAAGAAACAGAAACAATCATCTGCTCAGTTTAAAGGTTTTTAAAGATGAAATCAGTCTGAATCAACAAAAACGATCCGCAGTGATTTTATCAGCGTCTCGAGCTGATCTCATCAGATTCATTCTTTTACCTGTGATTGATCAAACCAGTAATCACTTTGATCAGTTTAATTGATAAATGTTTGTTTGTCTCAGCTCCATGATTCTGCTCAGCTGCGGTTTCACTGATTATGTCGATTATTGGATTAATGAATCTTTTCTCTTCAGGCCAAAACACAAAGATTCACTTTGTGTCGCTAAATCGAAAAATTATTCGACTATAAATAAAGTTTTTCATTCTTTTGTTTGGTCCATTGATTCAGACACTGAAGTCACGAGTTTAACTAAGAGACAGAAAACCAAGAGAAAATTGAGGATTAGTGAATCAGAGCTGATCACAGATCGATCACAGCTCATCGCAGATAAGATTCAAACTCTTTTACTTCCAACAAACAGCAGAAGAAATTATTTTAATAAAGTTTTCTCACCAAGCAGCACTGCGAGCTGAAGCTCCAACATCCTCTGATCCTTACCGGGAAACCGGACTCCAAACCTCCGAAGATTCCGGACTCTGAAAACCTGCAGACCAGGACTCTGAAAACCTGCGTAAAGTTGAGTCCTGCACAGACTCTGGACCCCAAAAACTGGAGCAGAACCCCCCAGACCTCTTCAGACTCCGCCTCCTCAGATTCATCGACGACTAAAGGGGGATAAATCCGGGCTGCCTTTCAAAGTAAAACTGTCTGTCGGCCTCTTTATCTGCGACAGTGCAACGACAGTAACAAGGAATGTGTGTGTGTGTGTGTGTGTGTGTGTGTGTGTGAGAAGATAATTTTTTTGTCTGCCGCTTTTATTTTGAAAGAAACTGATCTGACTTCCTCTCTGACTTTCTCTCTCTGCGTGACTTTACTACTCTCTCTGTCTAAGCAGCTCTGTATGGCCAGAAGTTAGTGGACTCCTCTCTGCAGGTCTGAGCTGGAACCAGGAGACGAAGCTTCACAGCTGTTATTGATTATCACTTGATTATCCGCTTATTCTCTCTCAGTTTCTCTATGAAGTGATTTAAGTGGTTTTCCTCCTGGATTTCTGGAGGGGATCAGAGGAGACTGTGCTCCCCCCCCCCCCAGCTCTCAGACAAAGACATTCCTGCCTGCCCCCCCAACAGACATACACACCTCCCCCTTTGTTGTTGCAGGTGAGGTTTAACTGTGGGGGAGGAGGATGTGTGTGTGTGTGTTGGGGAGGGGGGAGGTGGGGGTTGGGTGTTTGGAGTCCGACCCCCCACCTGAACATCTGAAGACTCATTCAGTGTGTGTGTGTCCATGGTGCATTGTGGGAAATGACTGTGAACGTGTGGCGGCCTGTAGAGATGAGCTGTGAGCCACATACACATATACACACACACACATACATAAACACACGCACGCACGCACACACACATACACACACATACACACACACACACACATACACACACACACACAAACAACAAAAACACACACACACACACACAAACAACAAAAACACACACACAAACAACAAACAACACACACAACACACACACACACACACACACACACACACACACACAACACACACACACACACACCACAACAACAAAAACACACACACACACACACACACACACACAAACAACAAAAACACACACACACACACACACAGTGGAAACATTCAGAGAGTTTTTAATTAACATGATTCACAAAGTCTAAAGTCCAAGACCTGATCACTCACCACATGTAAAGGTGCAGAGCTGCAGGTTTATTGATTGACTCAGTGATCAGAACTCTGACTGGTTTGAATCATTCTGCTGTTTCTTTGTTTGGCCCCATCCCAACATCCTCCCTCAGACTCACAGTCCTAGTCTTAGTCTTAGTTCTGTCCCACAGTGAAACCATCAAGGACATGAGGGTCCTCCAGCAGACGTTCTGAGCCCTTTATGCACACTGTCCACATTTCTGCAGACTTTGCCTGAGGGAATTACCCCAGCATTGTGACATTAAACCTGGGGTTACCATGGTTATCAGGGGACGCCCAGAAGTGTAAAAATGGCAAACAATGGCCATAAAACACAGGAAATAATAAGATAGAGGAAGAACAGTTAAGAAAACAAGCTTAAAAGGAGCTAACGCTAGCATTAGCATTAGAAGAAAACACAGTATGACAGTATGAACAGAGTCACTGTGATTCAGAGACTGAACTGTGGACTTATCTGTCCTGTGATCACATGATGATGAATTCCAAATATCCAAGTTAGATCAGACCTGATCCAACATCATTTTTTTGTTTACAAAAGTCCCAAACCCACAATTGAATGCAAGTTTTTTGGCATCATCAAGGTAACGTGATATAAGTTGTCCCATTCATTTTGAGCCCTGCAGCCTCTCGACCTCGCTCTCTCACCAGGTGAAGTCAGGTAAGTCTCTGAGGGTTTCGGGGGGACATTGGGATTGGGCCTTTATCTGTCTGAGACAGTTCTTCCTCCTCCTCCTCTTCCTTCTGTGTTTGGAGTGAGAGCGCCCTCTGCTGGACAGAAACAGAACATCACCTGCTGAACTTCGACAACTAGCCGTGAGGAATCGATTCATATATTGATTATTTTGATCATTTTGGTTATTTTGATTATATTGATCAGATATAAGTTATCTTCAGTCACTATGATATAAATAGAGCTATTAATTTGCTGCTTTGATACTTTTACAAAGTTTGACTTGTTTTTAATCTTTATTATATGATTATTATTATGCTACTACTATTACTACTACTGCATACTATTATTATTATTATTACACTATATTATTATTATTATTAAACAGTGACATTCATGATAGTGAGATTCAGTAAATGTCTTTAATGAGGTTTTTATAACATTCGACTTCAGCACAGACTCATTTCACACATTAAGAAACAAAGTGAGATGTTGTACTGCAGTATTAATGAGGAGCAGTATTTCAGTATGCAGTACTCTGCAGTACTCTGCAGTACTCTGCAGGATTCATGAAGTACAGCTGACGTATCCTTCGGCTCGTTTGGAGATTTCCTTTCGAAGTGAATCGACTGTTTGCAACAACATGGAGACTTCAGCTGATTTCTGCTCTTTACTCCTGCTTAGCTGCTGGATCTTCTGCTCCAGACCTGACAACACACACACACACACACACACACACACACACACACTGTAGGTATACACATTGTACACAATGATCCACACTGTAAACACACACATACACTCTATATAGACAAACCCTAACCCTTACCTCTTATGATTTGGCGCTATAAAAATAAAATGGACTTGACATCAGCACAGCCATCACTGTGTCCATTGTAACAATAAGTGATGGTGAACATTTCAAATTTAATCAACAGACCACATACTACAAATTGAAATAAAATACTACCTTGTATCTGTATGAGTTTGTCTGCCATCTGTCTCTTCATATCCTCCGCCTCCTCCGTGATGTTTTTCAGTAGTTCTCCAGCTTCACCCTGAATCGCCTGACTGGAGTTTTTCTGCTTTAAAACCTCAAACAGCTTCATCACGTCATCCAGCTCCTGTCAGTGACACACAGTCAAAACAAGTCTGGGTTTAGGACTACAAACATGGAAGCCACTGAGGACTATGATCTGTACTACTTCTTCTATGATTCCCACTGTTTCTGTGTCAGTAGCCTTACTGTCTGTGTGTCTGTAGTCTTACTGTCTGTGTGTCTGTAGTCTTACTGTCTGTGTGTCTGTAGTCTTACTGTCTGTGTGTCTGTAGTCACTGTTCCTGTGTCTGTAGTCACTGTTTCTGTGTCTGTAGTCACTGTTTCTGTGTCAGTAGTCTTACTGTTTCTGTGTCTGTAGTCTTACTGTTTGTGTGTCAGTAGTCACTGTTTCTGTGTCAGTAGTCTTACTGTTTGTGTGTCAGTAGTCACTGTTTCTGTGTCTGTAGTCACTGTTTCTGTGTCTGTAGTCACTGTTTCTGTGTCAGTAGTCACTGTTTCTGTGTCAGTAGTCACTGTTTCTGTGTCTGTAGTCACTGTCTGTGTGTCTGTAGTCACTGTCTGTGTGTCTGTAGTCACTGTCTGTGTGTCTGTAGTCACTGTCTGTGTGTCTGTAGTCTTACTGTCTGTGTGTCTGTAGTCACTGTCTGTGTGTCTGTAGTCACTGTCTGTGTGTCTGTAGTCTTACTGTCTGTGTGTCTGTAGTCACTGTCTGTGTGTCTGTAGTCTTACTGTCTGTGTGTCTGTAGTCCCTGTCTGTGTGTCTGTAGTCTTACTGTCTGTGTGTCTGTAGTGGTAAAAGCTGACTCTGCAGCTTCCTGTGCCTCTCCTGCGATCTCTCTGTTCTGCTCATTTTTCTTTTTCAGAGCTTCCATCTCGTTCTTCAGATCTTCAGGTCGACGATTGATCAGCTTTGTTTCAATATTTTCCAGTTTGTCCTTAATCTGAAATATGTATAAAAAAACATGTATAAACACATTATATTATCACCGAACAGAAGTGACATATCTAAAATCTTCTTGATGTTTACGTCTTGGATTTGCTCTTTGCTCATGTCTCCGTCTCGGCCGGCTGTTTCCAGGTCATTGTTGGCTTTGTCCTGAGCTCTCTCTGCTTCAGAAATGTCTCTTCTGATCTCTGTCACATCGATGTCCTTTGTCCGCTCCCTAAACACAAGCAACAAAAACCATGAAGAGAGCAGGACTGTGAGCAGATACCAGACGAGCGTGTTCAGTCAGTCACTCATCGATCAGTCAGGAGGTAAAGTTAACAGATGTTTCATGTTGTTGAGCTTTAAATAAAGTTAATGTTTAAAATGAAGTTTTGTGTTTTTAGAAACTGACTTGAGTTTCTGAGCTTCCTGCAGCAGGTCCTGGGTGGCCATGGTGTGCTCTTCCAGGTTCTTAAGGTCATCCTGGAAGTGTGTAGCATTTGACAGCAGATTCTTGATGTCATTGATCATTGATTGGAACTGCACAGGTGATCGTGGCAGCTGGATGTCCAGCACAGCTCGGGCCATTTTCTCAATGTCTTCTGGAGGAACCATCTCATCTGGACGAGGGTCATTGTTAAAGGATAAAATCATTATAAAACTGTACATGAACTCTGTTCTATCATATAGCATGTGTGTTAGCCTGAGTCCTGTGGGCAGTGCATGTTTCTGATGATGAACACTCTCCTGCGTGGATGGGTTCAGTGCTGTATATAAAAGGGACTGACAGTGTAATACAACAATTCATTTCAATTACCATACATTATCTCAAGGCTCTTTACAGAGTCAGGCCAAGACCTGACAACATAACAGTAATAAATGTTTGTTCTTTTGACCAAATAACTGAAGTGGAGTGGTGCAGGTGAGGCCCAGCCTCCAACAGTATCAAGTGAACACTCACCTATCAGGTAGTCTTTGACTTGCTGGATGATCTCCCTTGTTTTGGTCTTCTCTCTCTCGAAGGAGTTCATGTTGGCGTTTTTCCGGTCCTGCAGGTCTTTGGCCTGGTCTTTGGTGTCCTGAGCTGTCTGTTTGGCATAATTGATCTGACCCAGAATAAACAGATATAACAACATTTATTTTACAGTGAAGCAGAAAAGTGTGTCCAGCAGTCCTGTTCATCTGTCCACAGACAGTCAGTCATGCAAGGGTTAAACTGGGCTGTATGAGGAGGGGAGAGCTCCTCCACTCCTCATACAGCCCAGTGTAACCTCAGCTGCTGATATCATGAACTTCACAGTTCAAGTTTCAGCACAGATCTGCCAGCCACCAGATAAAACTGCAGAGGAGGATTGATTACTGGACTGTTTGATTAGACTCAGACTGAGCGAGCTGTACCTAATAAAATGGACACTGGGTGGATGTCTACAATAAAGATCATTCTGATTCATTCTGTTCTCGTGGTTTATCTGGGCTGCCTTGTTGAAAACACATGCAGTACTAACACCATTCCTTCCAGTAATCGCGGTGTAAACCTGCCTTGTTCTTGGACTCCTCTAGTCTGGATTGGAGTGTGATGAGTTGGTCCTTGGCTCTCTCAGCTGTTTCTGAAGCTTTCTGACTCACAGGAATGACTCCATCACAGTTTGGACCTCCACACTTCCTGTCTCCCAGATCCAGACCACACAGAGCTCCACCACATCCTGAACAGTCCTCCAGACCTGGTCCTCCACAGACCTGCATCAGACCACAGCATCAGATCACAGCATCAGACCACAGCTTCAGATCACAGCTTCAGATCACAGCATCAGATCACAGCATCAGATCACAGCATCAGATCACAGCATCAGATCACAGCATCAGACCACAGCATCAGATCACAGCATCAGATCACAGCTTCAGATCACAGCATCAGATCACAGCATCAGATCACAGCATCAGATCACAGCATCAGATCACAGCATCAGACCACAGCTTCAGATCACAGCTTCAGATCACAGCATCAGATCACAGCTTCAGATCACAGCATCAGATCACAGCATCAGATCACAGCATCAGATCACAGCATCAGATCACAGCTTCAGATCACAGCATCAGATCACAGCATCAGATCACAGCATCAGATCACAGCATCAGACCACAGCATCAGATCACAGCATCAGATCACAGCATCAGACCACAGCTTCAGATCACAGCTTCAGATCACAGCATCAGCCCTGACTGTCACTATCATTGACTTCATGGATGGTTTAGATCCCAGCTCACACTCACTTAAATACAGCTACCGCTTTACACACAGAGTGTCATGGGACTCTGCAGGTAAAGACTCATGTCCTACCTGTCTATTAAAATGTTATATCTGTTATTATATTATCAACTTGTAAATCATATGAGCCTGCTGTTTATAGATCAGCTGATCAGCCTGGAGTCAACATTAATCAATAGTCAACTGATCTATTTCGACGACAGGGCTGAAACAGTTCAATCAGTATCTGTGAGATAATGTGATAAAAACATGGACATATTATAAGAAGAGACCAGACTCTGACTCTGACCAGCTGGTGCCTCATTGCACATGCTCATTACTGTTAAGACCTTACACTGGGATGATGTCTCTTTTATAATGGAGGTCTATGGGGAAAAGGCTCTTTGGGTCTCAGGGGATTTTTTTTGTTGCAATACTATGAGTGGCCACTGGAAGGAAGTAGCATTAAGGTGGCTGTGCCATATCCAGATGACAAACTCACCTTTCGGTTGAACTGTACCACACTGAGCTCTTTGATCTTCATCTCCAGCGGTGCCAGGTCTCTTCTTCCTCCTTTGCTGCACGTGCTCAGTTTGAGTTTGACTTCCTGTCTGGTGTCCATGGAGTCCTCCAAACCTTTATTGGCATTTTTTACCCTCTTCTCATCCAACATGAACTCTGAATGAAGCTTCTGAATCTTGTCCTGCAGCTCTGTGACAGACCAGAAACAAAGTGAAGAAGCAGCAACACAGTCTTTGATCCAGGCTCTGCTGAGGTCTGGTTCTGCTCTGGTCACAAAGAGAAAGGCTTTCAACAGTAGAAACTCTTCTCACTGAAAAGCTTCTGTGTGATCAGCTGAGGAGAATAAGATCTGAGTTCAGCAGTTTTCAGATTTCTTCACTTTACAGTTAATTTGTCACAAAGTATTTGTCATTTCACTCTGAGGAAATAAAAGGCTAACAGGCTAACAGCAGTGAGGATGTAAAGTCACTTGCAGTTATAAAGAGGCCATTCCTACCCCCCCACTCTGATTGGCTGAGGAGCTTCAACATGTCACAGGTCTAAGTTCAGTAAGAACTGTGGAGAAGGCAGGTGAGTTAACGACAGGATGGCTGCACCTGGTTTTACTGTGATCTGGATCTGGTCTGAACACACTGTGACTGGCGTGAAGCCTCACGCTGGACAGGAAGCCGAGGAGTCAGGTGACCTTTTAACATGTTGGAGGACTGTGACCACCTGTACAGATGTGATTCAGACCAGACCATGTTGACTTCAGTCTGATCCAGATCCAGATCACCTTAAGGTCGGGTGGTTGTGTCTAATCTTGTTCCATAGAACTGGATGAGGGATGAATTCCAGTCTGACTGCAGCATACATGAGATATACTCTGTACCTTCCAGGTTGTCTTCATCATCTTCATCATCTGGATCCTTGATGATTTTCTCCTTCAAGCTGTTCAGCAGCTTCTTGAAATCCAGATGAATGTTGTCAATTTCAGTGTTGAGGAGAGGAGATGGGTCGATCAGGATCATGTTTGGGTCAAGGGCGTCTTTCAACTTCCTGTAAACATTTAAAATGTTTCATTTCTGATTACAGAGTGACTAAACAACAGGACTGGCTCTTTGATTTTAAAGCTCCATACAGTCTAAAGGTAGATGTCCATGTGTTGTTTGGTTATAAACCAGGTCTAGGTTGTATATTAATACAGTGAAAGTATCAGAGGAATGCATATAGCCTATATCCAGAAATGAGCCATAAAACCAGCCGCCAGGACTTCTTTGAACTTTGACACAACAAAACAGTCATCAAGCCCCGCCCACCTGGAATCACCATCCAACCTGTTGACCAAAAAGTCATTCTGTTGCTGAGTTACAAGACAGATTGGATCTAAGGAAGCCAGATATCACTGCACAGCCTCCCCAGTGGATAAAGTAGATTTTTTCTGAAATACTGTTTATGAGTTCTACATTTTAATCTGATTTTCATGTCTGCTCGGCTCATGACCATCACCATTTGCATTTACCAGTGAGCTCTACCAAGCTACAGTGGTTAGCTACAATCTGTTACCTGTGGTTGGCCCGGCCATGTGTCACTCAGGAAACAGTCAGCCAATGAGAAAAGAAATAAAACGACTGACTGACATGGTTTTTGGTTCTTAAAACCACAAATACATCTTCTATTGGATCAACACTTCAAATAAAACACAGGAGAGGGGCAGCTGTGGCTCAGGAGGTAGAGTAGAGAAGGTTGTGCTTCCATCAGTGTATGATTGTGTGTGTGTGTGTGTGGGTGTCACGTATCATACATGTGTGTGGGTGAATGTGACATGTCGTGTTCATTTCTTTGAGTTCTTAACATGTCAGATCAAGAAAGAAGAACTTACCCAATCTTCCCCCACAATTTCTCCACCTTCTCCACTTTTGGCAGGGAGAGTCCTGTCAGGTTGGTGAGGTTGTCCAGCTTGGAGTGCATCTCCATCATCTGTTGCCGGCGGTGACTGTCTCCAGGCCGCAGGTCATCACTGTGGTGAGGGATGAAGGTTTTCATCCTCTGGGCAGCTCGCTGGACGTCGGTGACATTTTCGGCCCAGAGGGCAGTGCAGGGGTGGCACTCCTCGCAGGCCGGGAACACTGAGCTGTAGCCGGCAGCACACTCATCACAGAAGATCCCAGTGACACCAGATCTACAGATACACTCACCGGTTTCAGGGTCACATGATGGACGCTCGGTTCCCTCCAGGTTACAGTCACAAGCTGAGAACAAGATGTGATGAATTAAAATAAAAACAACCAGTATCTTTGGTCCTGCTCAGTCCTGTTCAGTCCTGGTATTAACATCTGTCTAAGGTGATCTGATCACCAGTGGTAAGCTCTAGGTTCAGGTGTGAGACGCATTAAGGATCAGAGGTGGTCTGTACCTGTGTCCACCTTCTTTTAGCAGTGTGAATGTGAATGTGTCCTGGGCCACATTGAAGGGCAACTCACTCTGCTGACATCCTCTGACAAGTGGTCACTGAGACATATGTGGAGACTCAGGTTAATACTAGGTGTGAGCTGACAGACTTAGACCTGTCCACTTGTGACTTTATCAGGTCCAAGTCAGACCTGGTCTGAACAGGTTTTAACCGGGCCTCTGCCTTGAAAACAAAATGTGTGTGTGTGTGTGTGTGTTGATCCTCACAGATACACTGCAGATCTGGATTTCCAAAGTGGTTTTCTCCACATTCATCACATTGTCTCCCTCCAAACTCAGGACGACACGGACACTGTCCCGTCACCTGAACACAACACAGTAATTATTTATTACTGTTAAAATGTTTCTTTATTTTACTTTTAACTCAACTTCATAACACATTCAACGTTAACAGAGAATATTAGCCTTTTGGTCAGTTAGCCTGGTGGTCAGTTAGCCTGGTGATCTGTTAGCCTGGTGGTCAGTTAGCCTGGTGGTCAGTTAGCCTGGTGGTCTGTTAGCCTGGTGGTCAGTTAGCCTGGTGGTCAGTTAGCCTGGTGGTCTGTTAGCCTGGTGATCTGTTAGCCTGGTTGTCAGTTAGCCTGGTGGTCCGTTAGCCTGGTGGTCAGTTAGCCTGGTGGTCTGTTAGCCTGGTGGTCAGTTAGCCTGGTGGTCAGTTAGCCTGGTGGTCTGTTAGCCTGGTGGTCAGTTAGCCTGGTGGTCAGTTAGCCTGGTGATCTGTTAGCCTGGTGGTCTGTTACCCTCGTGGTCAGTTAGCCTGGTGATCTGTTAGCCTGGTGGTCTGTTAGCCTGGTGGTCAGTTAGCCTGGTGATCTGTTAGCCTGGTGGTCAGTTAGCCTGGTGGTCTGTTAGCCTGGTGATCTGTTAGCCTGGTGGTCAGTTAGCCTGGTGGTCTGTTAGCCTGGTGGTCAGTTAGCCTGGTGATCTGTTAGCCTGGTGGTCTTGCCTTGTTGCATATGTTGGACAGGGAGTTGACGGGGTCACAGCTGCAGGGCTGACACCCTGATGGTCCGTCTAGGTTCCAGTATCCGTCTTCACATTCATCACAGAGGATCCCCTCTACGCCCCTCCTGCAGGGACACTGTCCTGTAGTTGGATCACAGAAACAGGGACTCCCCAGAGGACACCGAGTCACCTCCGTCCCCCGCCGGTTGCAGGAGCATTCTGGGAAATACACAATGTATTACTTAATGTAGATGAAATATAAATATATGGCAGTATTCGGTTGAATGTTGAGGTTTAGTTGATGGACACTGTATTACATCATCTTGTGTAAAATGTGCTGCATGAATACTCATGTCTGTACCTTTGCAGTCCTGCACCAAGGCGTTGCCATAGTAACCAGGTTTGCAGTTTTGGCAGCGTGGTCCCATCGTGTTGTGGAGGCAGCACAGACAGTCGCCTGTCAGGCTGTCGCAGGAGTCACGGTCGTCTGGGTTGATGTTGTTGTTGCAGGAACACTCCTCACAGCTAGCACCCAGTACCGTCAGGTCACCATAGAAACCAGGGTTGCATCTATCGCAACGTGGACCTGAGAGAGATTTTTAATGATTACTGTGTTTATGTGGTTCATGCACATAAGAAACCAGTTTTATTGCCCTGCTGTTGTGTCAACATGTCTGACAGAGACTCATAGATCACCTGTGTGTGACACCTGTCACCTACCTCTTTGAAGGGTTAGATGAAAGAAACTAGAAAGATTAAGATGTGAACAATAACCATGTTTGGTGAGCAGAGCACTTCAACAGATGTCAGCTTGTACCTGTGTGCCCCTCTCTGCAGTTGCAGGTCAGACTGAGGGACTGTGGGTTGTGTTGACAAGAAGTGGCGAAGAATCGTCCGCTGCCCTGAACATCTGGACACAAGCAGGGCTGACAGGGCTGTCTGGAGACAGGGTCACCATAGTAACCCTCCACACACCTGCATCAGTATCATAAAAGTGTCACGAGAACCGGAACATCTACAATATGAACAGTTCTGTTTATAAAGACCTCATAAGGAAGTTAGTTACTGCAGGTTTCACCTGCTATATAGATATATATATATATACACGTATATATGTACATAACCTGTCACAGTGCAGTCCCGTGCTGTGCTCTTTGCAGTTCACACACTCTCCGGTCTCTTCGTCACACACCTCTGACAGTCCGTTACATTCACAGGGTCGACAGAATGGGAAACCCCAGAATCCCGTCTGACAGCGATCACAGCGTCGCCCCGTCACCTCTGAGCGACACGCACACTGACCTCTGACCTGATCACACAGCTGTGACACTGAACCACGAGTGTCACACTCACACGCTGCAAATAACACAGCAGAGAAAAATCTATCATGGTTTTCATCACAGATCAGTGACTGTATATAAAAATGGCTGACATGGCTGCATTACAGGTCATAAAATCCACACCCTACATGTTAGTGAATGGGACATGGGCCAAAATCAAAGTACACATCACATACATGTTTTCAGCACAACATGGCATCGCTCGTATCTCTGATATTTTCGATTCATTTTTAAACAGTGGGAGGAAGTGGAGACGTCATCTGTCTTTAATACAATTTGAATGCGAGAGTTTCTTACGTTTGCAGCCGTCAGATCCTAAACCAAACGTCAGTGGTGCACAGGTATCACAGCAACGGCCAATCACATTGGGTTTACAGTCACAGAACCCACCCAGTTTACTGCAGGATGGTCCGAGAGAACCAATGACATTACACCTGCACACTGAAAACAGGAAATACACAGAATGTTTATGATAGAACAATAACCTCTGAAACACACCAAAAACAATGAAGTCTTGAAATGAAACAAAAGTTTTGTGTCCAGTCGCTTCATGAACTTTCTCAATGTGCTGAATCACATACAGTAAGGCCCAGAAATATTTGGACAGTGACACAATCTTCATGATTTGGGCTCTGCATGCCACCACATTGGATTTGAAATGAAACAACTACAACGGAATTGAAGTGCAAACTTTAAGGTTTAATTCAAGGGTTGAACAAAAATATATGATTAAACATGTAGGAATTGTAGCTATTTTTATACAAACGCTCCTCATTTCAGGGGCTCAAAGGTAATTGGACATATAACATAACCCTAAGTAAAATGTTACTTTTCGATATTTTGTTGAGAATCCTTTGCAGGCAATGACTGCCTGAAGTCTGGAACCCATGGACATCACCAAACGCTGGGTTTCCTCCTTTGTGATGCTTTGCCAGGCCTTTACTGCAGCTGTCTTCAGTTGTTGCTTGTTTGTGGGTCTTTCTGCCTTAAGTTTTGTCTTGAGCAAGTGAGATGCATGCTCAATGGGGTTGAGATCTGGTGATTGACTCGGCCATTGCAGAATATTCCACCTCTTTGCTTTAAAAAACTCCTGGGTTGCTTTTGCAGTATGTTTTGGATCATTGTCCATCTGTACTGTGAAGTGCCGTCCAATCAACTTTGCTGCATTTGGCTGAATCTGAGCAGAAAGTAAATCCCTATCCACTTCAGAATTCATCCGGCTGCTTCTGTGTTTTGTCACATCATCAATAAACACAAGTGACCCAGTGCCAGTGGAAGCCATGCATGCCCATGCCATCACACTGCCTCCACCATGTTTTACAGAAGATGTGGTGTGTTTTGGATCATGAGCTGTTCCAATTCTTCTCCAAACTTTCTTCTTCCCATCATTCTGGTACAGGTTGATCTTAGTCTCATCTGTCCAAAGAATGCAGTTCCAGAACTGGGCTGGCTTCTCCAGGTGTTTTTTGGCAAAGTCAATTCTGGCCTTTCTATTTTTGAGGCTGATTAATGGTTTGCACCTTGTGGTGAATCCTTTGTATTTACTCTCATGAAGTCTTCTCTTTATGGTAGACTTAGATACTGATACACCTACTTCCTGGAGAGTGTTCTTCACTTGAGTGGATGTTGTGAAGGGGTTTTTCTTCACCATGGAAAGGATTCTGCAATCATCCACCACTGTTGTCTTCCGTGGACGTCCAGGCCTTTTTGAGTTCCCAAGCTCACCAGTGCACTCTTTTTTTCTCAGAATGTACCAAACTGTTGATTTGGCCACTCCTAACATTTCTGCTATCTCTCTGATGGATTCAGCCTCAGGATGAACTGTTTCACCTCCATTGAGAGCTCCTTTGACCGCATGTTGTGTGTTCACAGCAACAGCTTCCAAATGCAAACGCCACAGATTCAACTAGAATCAACTCCAGACCTTTTCTTTAAAGTATTTTTTTGGGGGGCTTTTTATGCCTTTATTTGATAGTATAGTGGAGAGAGACAGGAAACGGGGAATGACATGCAGCGAAAGGCCGTCTGATGCGGGACTCGAACCGGGGCCAAATGCAGCGAGGACTGTGGCCTCTACACATGGGGCGCCTGCTTAGACCACTACGCTACACGACGCCCCAACTCTAGACCTTTTAACTGCTTAATTGATGACAGGTTAACGAAGGAAGAGCCCATGCAGCCTTGTTATTTTTATTATTTTTGCAGCCTTCTGAGTCAATTGTCCAATTACTTTTGGTCCCTTGAAAAAGAGGTGGCTACGTATTAAAGAGCTGTAATTCCTAAACCCTTGCTCCAATTTGGATGTGAATACTCTCAAATTACAGCTGAGAGTCTGCACTTTAAGCCCATATTGATTATATAATTGTATCCTGAATATGTTTTAGTAAACAGCTAAAATAACAAAACTTGTGTCACTGTCCAAATATTTCTGGGCCTAACTGTATGAAGGGCTCTACTGTGAATTCTTCATCACGTGTTGAGCCACTCACCAACAGCTCCATTGTGGATTTGTGCCGACAGGCTTTTGATGAGTCCCTCGCAGCGCTCCGGCACTGACGCCTGTGAGTCGAGCTCAGCAGCCAATCCAATGCAGCGAAAGCGCCGGAAAGATTCAAGGTCACTCTGAGAGCAGAAGTTCTGGACAGACTCGATTCGGGGAATCAGACCCATCTAAAATAATTCAAAACATAACATTTAATACAGACTGTAAACATCCTGTCAGAGCAATCCTCAACAGAGGGTCTGCTGTCACTACTAACTGCTGCTAAGCTGTTATTGGACCATTGCTGTTAGTGGGAGGAGTTTAGTGGACAATCAATCAGTCAGAATGAGTTTCAGCTGAGTGTATGAAGACATCCTCACCGAATCGATCAGGATGTGTGAGCCATCAGATCCATCAGATCCAGGCTGTTTGTTAAAAACGACATCCACAAAGTACCGACCGCCTGCGTTCAGACACATTGCAGAATCCAGAATACTTGCTCTGCAGACAAACAAGTAAAAGACAACAGTAAACAAAGGAAAAACAAACAAAAGACAGCAGTAAACAACCAAAGAAACAAAAGACAGCAGTAAACAAACAACAGACAAAAACAGATATTGTCTCACCCAGAGTTTCCAGGAAGAATCAGTGTTTCACGTCCTGTTGGGTTGCTGCTGCAGCCACCCTCACCTGGTGACAGCATGATGATGCTGACTGAAGCCAGCCAATCAAATGGAGACTGAAGAGAAAGATCAATTGATGTTGAAATAAATGAAGTAAAATGTCACAATAAAGCAGCAAAAATGAATTAATGAATTAATTGAGCTTCACCTCCAGCTTATAGCGAATTAGCAGCTGGTAATCCATCGATGACGGCAGATTGTTCACAGTAAATCGAAGCCCCGCCCCCTCCAACACTCTCACTAATCCCAGGCCAGTCCAGGTGATTGGCTGATCAGGTGTCCTCTGCCGGGTAATGATCTGCAGGGCGTGACCAGGGTACAGAGGGATGCTGCTCTGCTGCAGGACCCAAAGAAAACATCTGTGCATAAGACGAGATGGAGGACAATCTGATTGGCTGAAATCTAAGACTGAATCGCCCTCACTGGTCAAGTGACATCTCACCTGTCCCTGTCTCCTTCGGCGGGCGAGTCGACGAGTCCTCCGAACCAGGACAACTCGTCCATTGCTGAATTTAAAGTCAAAGCCCTGCTCTCTGTAGTACTTCTCACACTGTGGTAAAACTACCGGATTCAACTGAAATTATACAGTATACTGCATGTTAATGCACACAAATACTGCAGTAATACTGCATGTAACATACACACAAATACTGCATGTAAAATAGTAAAATTTACATGCAGTAATACTGCATGTAAATACACACAAATACTACAGTAATTCTGCATGTAAAATAGACAGTAATACTACATATAAATACACAGTAATACTGTTAGTGATGTATTGTCACACGACCTCTGTTACTCACCAGAGAAGAAGATGACGGAGTATTAGTAGGAGGAGGCGAGCTTCCTCCGTGCAGTGGGGTGGCAAGCTCCGCTTCATACAGGAAGTAGTCCAGTTGGGGCAGGAAGTACCCGGGAGCAGGGTCAGAGCAGCGCCGCCCAATCATGTTTGGTAAACAATTACATTGTCCGTCCTCTGGAGAACACCTGAGGGGACAGGAAGACGTCTCATGTGTTTGATGCATCTGAAGTGCTGAAGCGTAGAATACAATAGAATGCCTTTATTTGTCATATGTCCGTCGTGGAACAAATGTACAAGATAAAATATAAAATAAGACAAAACAAAGACAATAAACAGCTTTGACACGTGAATGACAAAAACAGGTGTGAAAAATAAACTGTACTGAACCCAGACTCAGTACAGTTCTTTTATGGCACTTATGTAACGAAAAATGGTCTGGTCTTTATTTGTCATCTCACATCACAAATTTAATGTTGGTTTCTGTTGCCATGGTGACTAAAGATGTGACTGACTGACACCAGTGTCATCCTTCATGTCACTGGTTCTTTGTCCATACAGATTAAACCTTCATGAAGCCTCAGTGTTCAGTTGTGTGAAATTTTTTTCTTTCTGTGAATCACTCTCTGTAGAGAAACATCTGTTTCCTGTTCGCCCCTCATGTCATCGGCCTGTTCTGATACTAACCTGTGATTCAGGGCTGGAAACAGTTCAATGAGTTCTTCCTCTTCATTATTTCACACATGAATTCACCGTTGTATGAAAACAGAATAAAATCAGAGGACACATACGTGGTGCCGTGAGCTCCTCCAATGTCACAGTCACAGGGTGAACATCTGAATGCAGAGTTTCCCAAACCCCAGAAACCTGCCTGAACATAACGCACACACCACACACACACCAACATGTTAGTCATTTAGAGCAGGAATCAGTATCACAGCAACCACCATAGTCTCATGTACTTCATATATAAGCTCTGGTTTTACAGCTGATACATACACAGTAACATATTTAGTTAAAATTAGTCGAGAAGAAAAGAAAAGACAGTTAAAAAGATCTGAGACATTAAAAGCAGTTAAATCATTTTATAAACTGAACTGCTGCCATTGCATGATTGTAAAGGACCTTCACCCATTTAATGGTTTTTAACTGATGCAAACTGCTCGAGAACAGACAGGACCAAGGCTATAATCGTTAACTAATCATTAACTAGTCGTTAACTAATCATTAACTAAAACTAACAAAATAACAAAAACTAGATGTGAAAAAACATTTTTAACTTTGACCTTCTGACCTTTCATCAGGTTAAAATTTAGTTGAAAATGACCAGGGTATAAACAGTGTATCTTAAAAATGAGACATGTGACCATAGAGGATATGATGTCGTCAACAGGCGACCAATGAAACATTACCATGATTAAAATCAAAGATATCTCTGGTTTGAGAATTGATGGAAACATTTGTGATAATGTAAGAACACAACTCAACAACATATAGAACATATAGACATTGGTCTTGTTGCTTTTATTTCAATGTGGAAAGTTAGAGATTAAAGCTGTAAGTATCTGAGCTCGTGTCATTCTCTGTTTATCTCTATGACTTGTATGACTTTTGTATGGTTCTGTTTTTTCTCTCTGTGCTTTGAAGCTTTTACTTGTAGTTTTCTGCAACAGCCACCAGAGGTCACTAAACACATTTGATTTTACAAACTGCCCCTTTAAGATGAAACCTACCAGACATCGATCACACAATGGCCCGCTCGCCAAACGGTCACATTCACAACTTCCTGTCAGCTGATCACAGTACCCAACACTTCCCAAAACATGACACCTGCACACTGATACACACACACACACACACACACACACACACACACACACACACACAACAAACAAACCTGAATGAAAGCGGCAACATCAAACATGAGGCTTCTCTGCTTAGCTGTTTGTTGAAATGAAAAATAATTAATTGTTTGTTACCTTGGCAACCGGCCGGGTCATCCTGTCTCAGATTAAAGAAGCCATGTTTGCAACGATCACAGCGTTGACCCTCCACATTTTCTTTACAGACACATCGACCACTCAGAGCGTCACAAAGACCTCCGCCATGAGAACCGACTGGGTCACAGTCACAAGCTGAAACACAGGAAGCAACTTGCATCATCACATCACATGACATCATCAAGCTGAAACACAGCATGATGGAAAAACCCTAACCATAACCCATCAATCTGTGTGGACCGGATTCTGTCAGTCCAGAAGGATCCAGCAGCAGCTCAGACCAGCAGCTAAGCTGAGCCACATTCAGTACAGGAGGCCTTTGGCTGAAGAGACTAACTTCTGTTCCATGTACAATCCCAGAGTCATGAACCTGGATTCAGTGATGAAGCGATATCATAAACATCACGAACACACATACAGAGTGACAAAGTGAAAGCAGTTGAAGCATACGTATGCAGGCGTGCGGGTCGTCCGTTGCTCGCTGTGGATCCTGGTACAGGAAAGGTCGACACTGTTCACACTGAGGCCCTGTCCTGTCATGGCGGCAATCATCACACACACCGCCGCTCATGCCACCCGTCACTTCGAAACGAACGGCGTCGAAGTGACACGAGTCCGAGTGTCCATGACAGTTACATCCTGAGAGAACACAATTCATCATGTCTGAATCTATTACTGCTCAAATCAGTAAAGACACTTTATATATCATTATATTAATATACAGTTTCCAGTCTGTCTGAACTGAAGATCAAATACATTAAATACAAAGAACAAAATATAAATGAAATACAAAATACAACATGAAAAGATTTTACTAAGATATTTGAGTGAGTCAGTCCTCGTTTTAAAAATCAAAAATATATAAATAATAAATTGAAAGTTATTTATTTGATAAAATAAAACTGAACTAGGAATAAATCCCTTCATTGTATTTTTCACAAATGAATAACTGGTTGATATTTTCAATCAGATAAAATAGGAAAAGTTTCATTGAACTGAATTTACTCCTGCAGATGTCAGCTGTGTCTTCTCCTCCAGGCCTCCAGGGGGAGTCATGGTGAAAGTCCTGACATTTTTCACAGTTCTCTCCAGCCGTGTTGTGCTGACAAACACAATGACCATGAACCTGAAGAGCAGAAGGCATGTTTACCTGAGAGCTCAGGTGTGCTTTGATGTAATCAGTCTGATGGATTTTCTCAACAAGAGCAAACAAGAGCAACAAGTAAATATTCAGAGGAAATGTCTCACAGATCATAAGTGATGGATTTCACATTCCTGGGACTCTGTGTTGAATCTGGATGTGCAGAGAAAAACCTGACGGCCACATACAGGGTCCGAAAATCTGAGACCAGTGAATGGAATGTGGTCTTAGACTTTAGAACCCTACAATAATTAATTATGTAATTAATAATTACTGTTATCAATTAGACAATAAAATAAAATAGTGAATGTCTTTTACAGTCTGTCTGGAATGAACACACACTGAACCCTAACCCTCATCTGATCAGTACCAGTCCTACTGATCCAGGACAGACCTGATCAGTACCAGTCCTGGTGCGTACCATGCCAGTCTGGGTGAAGACGTCCCCCCGTCCTCCATCCACAGGTGTACAGCGGCTGGCATGTCCATTACAAAAGCAGCTTCCTCTCACCACCATGTTGTAGAGTGCGTAGTAATATTTGTCCTGAGGGTTCCTGCGTCTCCGACTCAGCAGAGTGTCACCGAGTGTGAAGAGACGAGAGAAGTTCACCCGAATGTTGGTCACAGTGATGAGATCTGAGGATGAGGGATAAAACGTGAGTAATTTGTTTAATATGTTTGATATGTTCTTCTTTGACTTGAACTTTTCAACAGCCAATCAGACAGCAGGATTCTTTGACCTCACCTTGGATGTTTGGTGTGTACGGGTTTTGTATTTCAAAGATGGGATCCAGAGCTTTGAGCACCACCTGGTGGAAACAGCAGAACAGACAAACATCCTTTCATCGTTAACACAGAGTGAAAATGAAATGTACATTAATATCAGAATATCTTAGTATGTGGTTTGTCTCCCTTTCACTTTAATGACAGCATGAACTCGAGCTGAAGATCCATTCTCTCTCAGCATGATCTCACAATCCTCAAACTTTATTGTTTAACTTTTGATTGTTTCCATGTTTATGTGAAAATGTTTCAGTGCCTTTAAACCCCACTGTACTGCATACACACGCACACACACACACACACACACACACACACACACCTCTCCATCAGTGGACGGCTCTGATCCAGAGTATCTGCTGTCGCAGATGACATCATCGATGCTGTCGGCCAGCTCACTGGACACTGAAGGGAAATGAAGTGAACAGTCTTCTGCGAAGTAACGAAAAACCTTCCAGGTTCGTCCAAAGTCCTTTGATCGCTCCACCAACATGGCTGCTGGGCGGAAACTCTGCAGAGACAGGAAGTGACATCACTCTGTCAGTTCACATGTTCAATGATCATCAACCCATTTTCCTATTTCTTTTAAAGAATACAACTCAGTAATTAAAGCTATTCCTTTAGGGTTAATCCACTTTATGAAGAGTAATTTATGTTTTGATGATGGGAACTCTTATGAAAGCCCATCTGAACTGTTATTGAATGGTATCAATACATTCGACAAAAAGTGTATATAATAAACATTTTCATCGAATTTTTCAAAGTACAAACAAAATCACCCCAAGAGCAACATTTTATTGGAACTCACTTTTGGAAGAAATAAATTGGAATAAAACTTGTTATTACCACATGAATTTTCTATTTCAAAATTTTACATTAAATTTACCCTGTAAATTCCATAATCTCCAAATATACTGACATTGATAATTCTTGCTCGTTTTGTTGACACAAAACTATTACCCACTTATTTTTTCAATATAAAATTGTAATGAAATTTTGTACAGATTTAAATGCTTATATTTTTCCTAATACTAAAGTGACCCATTATTTTACTTTGAAAGATATAATATGTTATTATGACAATGAGAGTGTTAAATCTCTTAACTATGTTGTTAACGTTTTTATTTTATTTGGAAAATTCTTTAATCATAAACAGAAATTCTTAAATTCGACTGACTCGATTGACTCTCCCCCTTTTCTTGATGGAATTTAGTATCCTACTTGATTCCTTGTTGCTTATAAACAATAAAAGAAGCATCTGTTTTTTAGAATGTTAGAAGAATATTTTCAACGAAACCCCTTGAAGTTGATTATAATTGCTTATGTATGACTATTTGATGTTTTTGAATTGGTATTTATTTATTATTTATTTATTCATTTTTGAAGTATAAATACATCTATGTATTCAGTTGTGCATTTAATATAATTTCATGTATACTTTTCGGAATCTTTGTTGTCATCAGCTCTCATATTGATGTGTATGTGTACTGTTTGTACTTGACACATTTTTTACACTTAATAAAGTTGGGGGAAAAAATCAGATAATCAACCCTTTAAAAATATAAATGTGTATAAACACTGAATCATTTATTACATTAGACAGAAAAATAAGTAATAAAGGATTCAGTGTAACCCTCATCAGTATTGATCACTGTATATACATACTGTATACATACACAGTATATACAGTACAGTGTTTACGTTACAGCGTTTTACCTTGAAGGTGAGGACCAGGTGACTGAACTGGAACACTGTCTCCAGGTCTAACCTGATGCTGACCTGGTGAACACCTGCACAGGTGAGATCATACACATATTAATTATAATTAATATAATGATTCACACTTTCAGTTTAAATATGAACCCTGAAGTTCAGGTGAGTCCTCCTCTCTGATTAGACAGTTTTCAACTTTCTGGTCACATGATGTTTCACGTCCTCTCTGATTGGACAGTCTCTGTGATCATGATATCTTAAACTCACCGTTCTCAGACTGCCACCACTTCATTTTTCTCTCGGGGTCAAAGGTCGTGATGATGTTCTCAATGCGGTGGCTGTTCGGGTTGCTGTAGCGATCGTACGGCAGACGAGAGTCACATGTAAAACATTTCTGCCCCTCCTGATGGATGAGGACATTTTCACCTGATCAATAATCATTATGATCAATAATCATCATCATCATGCCCCTGCCCCCCTTGCTGAGGCTGGCTCTGTTCCAGGTTTCTACCTGTTAAATATGACTCTGTAATGTAAAATACTGAGTTGACATGTAAACTGCAGTGAAACTATACTCTGATGTGGTTGGACTGAGTGGGCGGATCCTCCAAGTATCTGCTCTCTGATTGGGTAAGAGGAGGAGTTAAAAGCAGATTAAAGGTAAAGCAGGTCAGGGTAAGTGAATCCGCCTGTTTCTTCATATCTACAATCACTGAGACTGTTCAGTGTGTCAGAGGTAAACACTAGGTAGACAGTGTGTGTGTGTGGTTGTTAGAATATGGGTTTTTATTTATTCATTCTCACTGCGTCATGACAATTGTGAAAATATTAATTTGTTTGTTTCATTCTGTTTTTAATGAAACTTGAATCAAGATCCTGAAGAATCAGGACGAAAAGTTCAGCAATGAAGAGACGAGGACAGATCAGGACATGTTTCAGTATGAGAGGCTGAGCGAGAGCCAGGAAGACAAACACACACACACACACACACACACACACACAGACACACACACACACACGCACAGACAAACACACACACACACACACACACACACACACACACACACACACACACACACACACACACACACACACACACACACACACACACACACACACACACGCACAGACACACACACACACACACACACACACACACACACACACACACACACACACACAGTGTGTTGGTTTATGTGTGTAGTGTTAGGACTAGTGTGTGTGTGTGTGTGTGTGTATTGACTGTACATGTACAGTGTAAGGGTGTTGTCACACTGTGTTGTCAGACCTCCAAGTATCCTATGATGCAGTAGTTCTGAGGTCCGTCTAGACCACATGTCGATGAGGCCGAGAGCTGAGCAGCTCGACCCACCATCAGGTCACCCAGCTGAGGGCTGCAGGAGCCGCCTGGACACTGGTCCTGGTGGTCCTGACGGTCTTGGAGGTCCTGGAGGTCCTGGCTGTCCTGGGGGTCTTGGAGCAGAGCTGCTGGAAGAAGAACTGAAGAGACAGAGATTTTAAATTCTAGTGGAGACCTCAAAATGTTTCAGCATAAAAATATTTTTTATCATCATCATAACTTTATCATCTTCAGTCTGTGGAAACATATGTTATTGTATATGAGATCATATATGTTATATATGTAATTGTGTATGAGATTATATAGATAATAGAGTATATAGGAGATTATATAGATTATTATAAGACATTTTATGGATAACATATGACATTATCTAGGTAATAGATTATAGAGATGAATGACAATAATCTGTGATGATCTGAACTCACAGATGAAGATGAGGATCATGGTCAGATGTGAGAGACACCTGCTGGTGTCTGATGGTCTCACGGATCCTGGTCTCTGGTGGACTTCCTGTTCCTTGATTAATTCTGAAAGAAAACAACATGTAAACTATTATTATAATAGTTATTATCAATTATTCAAACACATGATGAGTTACAGTCTGATTTCTGATCTGAGGTCAGATCTTAACAGAAACATCACCACAACAATGTTTGAACCCTAACACACTGCACTGTGTGTGTGTGTGTGTGTGTGAATGACTGGCAGCTACATTAAACCACAAACTCTAGTTTTACATTCAAAAGCAAACTTTATTAACACTGTTAGCATGTGGCTAACAACTAACAGCCTTACATAAGAAAACATGTTCACAGGAAGATTGATGATGATGATGATGATGATGGTGATCAGTGTGATTGTCTCAGTGTCTTATTGTGATTACATCTACTGGAGGTTCAGGATCAACAGACAAACTGTTTCACTTGAGGCCTGACACCCCCAGACCACTGGACCTCCAGTCCCCCGACCACCGGACCCCCAATCCCCCAGACCACTGGACCTCCAGTCCCCCAGACCACTGGACCTCCAGTCCCCCGACCACCAGACCCCCAGTCCCCCAGACCACCGGACCTCCAGTCCCCCAGACCAACGGACCCCAAGTCCCCGACCACCAAACAATGAAGGTTTTGAGGTTGCTCCTGATTCTCTAGCTTTTGGTTTCAAAATCCAGTTTATATATATATATATTATGTATTATATTAATAACTTTATTAACTGAACCAGACCTGGACCAGGACATGGCTTTGGTCCAATATGAATGTAGATCATCTACTTTAGTGATGATCCTGGCTGATGAAGCTCTTCATACAGCAGTAAACTGAGGCCTGAAGGGACTGATGAACTTTAAGGGGAATGTATGGGCCTCAGTAGTAATTGTCGGGATTTACTGACTTCAGTGTTTCTGGATGAACAAACTGTCCTGATGGTAATGTTCTGTTCTGCTGAGAGAAAAAAATCATGTTATTTTCAAGATAACTTTATTGATCACTAAGGAAACAAAGTATAACACAGCAGAGGAACCATATCACAGAGGCAGCAGCAGAAACAGATTAGTATGAAAAAGTCTCAGTATCTTCTGCTCTGTTGAATGTTTTAACTTTTATTTCTACCTGGATACACACAGATTATATTCAGGAGAGATTCTTGTTGTAGGGTTAGGGTTACGACAGCTGATGGAACAAACTTGGTGCAGGGGGATCTGATTACCTACAGCCACGCTGCTGTTTGCCGAGTTGTCAGAAGTTAGTATTTCTTTTAAATAAGAGACCATGAACTAAGTGGATTATCTTGTACAACAAAAATGTTTAAACCTTTTGATGAAAAACTGAGCGAAACTCCTCAGTGCCACCAGCCACTGGATACTGTTATAAACCAAACCTGGAACATTAGTGGAGCCCTATCAGCAACCACTAGAACCTCATCAACCACTAGAACCTCATCAACAACCACTAGAACCTCATCAACAACCACTAGAACCTCAGCAACCACTAGAATCTCATCAACCACTAGAACCTCATCAACAACCACTACAACCTCATCAACAACCACTAGAACCTCATCAACAACCACTACAACCTCAGCAACCACTACAACCTCATCAACAACCACTACAACTTCAACAACCACTACAACCTCATCAACAACCACTAGAACCTCATCAACAACCACTACAACTTCAACAACCACTACAACCTCATCAACAACCACTACAACCTCATCAACAACCACTACAACTTCAACAACCACTACAACCTCATCAACAACCACTAGAACCTCATCAACAACCACTACAACTTCAACAACCACTAGAACCTCATCAACAACCACTACAACTTCAACAACCACTACAACCTCATCAACAACCACTAGAACCTCATCAACAACCACTACAACCTCATCAACAACCACTACAACTTCAACAACCACTACAACCTCATCAGTTGCCCCTGAAAAGTAAAGAACTGCAGAGGAGAAGCCTAATGTAATTCATTGCACATCTTTTCAATTTATAAAGGTTTTAAATAAGAGTTTAAAACGGTTTGCAGAAAACAATCTAATCAGCAGACGTCAAGTGTCAGACATCGTTTTGTTTTACCATCACTGTCGTGCTCTGAGACTTTTAATCTCTGCGTTTGACATTCTGATAAAATTAATCCCTCTTTCATAATAACTAAATTATACTCTCACTTCTTTGACTGTACTTTCTTATAATAACCCCATGACTATGAAGATAAAGATGGCTTTAGTGTGGAATTGAATGTATCTGTAGGAGCTCTCTCTTTATGTCCACCGACTCTAAATCATAAGTAAACACAGCTCAGATTATCAGTTTATATTTCATACAGTTACAGGTTTTGTAAGATACTGATTTAAATAGTGGTTGGTGCAGAGCAACACAGATAACAATAATCAAATAACAGCTGATACAGATTATATATAACAATCCACTACTGTCACTGAGAATGTACCAAGCACCATGAAAACGTCTTTCACGCAGTTTTCATCTTTATCCAGTTACATGATGAAACCAACAGTGTTGATTTTTAATGTGTTAAAATGAGTGAATGTGAACCTACCTGCCTCTGCTGCCACTCTGAAAGAATGAACATATCTGGGCAGGTAACAGCACACCTGAGACAAACGTACCCTGAGGCTGTACCTGTCAATGAAGGTAAGAGAGAGAGAGAGAAAGAGAGAGAGAGAGAGGGAAAGAGAGAGAGAAAGAGAGAGAGAGTTAGGTCAAAGACAAAATGAACTCCGTAAACTTCTGGAAGAAAAAAAAACAAGGAAAGAGAGAGAACAAAGAAAAGAAAAAGTGAAGTGAAACAGATCTACATTTAAGTGGGAAGCCACCAGTGCATTGTGGAGCATACAGGCACCGATGACCTCCATGTTGAGGCCATGAGCGAGGTGGCTGAGAGCAGGGTGATTTCTTCTCCACTTCTCCTCAGGACAGACACCCCTCCACATGTAATTCATGAGATCTCAAAGAGCTCCGGCTAGGTGCTGGCCCACCAAACCAACATCAGTAAATGGGATATTTATGGGACTACACCTGAACAAGGCATGGTGTGAACATTCGCCAAAACATTGGAGGATGTTACCCAACAGTGTGGCCCACACAGCTGCTACTCCCATGAGCTACAGATCACCCAGACACCAACAATAGAGTTAGAGGAACTCTACCCCATCTAGAGCATTAAGCTCTGTGATTGGATGTTTTTTGCCCAAATGCACATTGGGAGTTGTATTTAATATCTACCTCAAAGTCTTTATGTTCACAGGCCTCCTATAGATCCGACTTTTAATAAAGAAACTGATTTTTTTAAAACACAGTTGGTCATCTTTTAACCTGACTGAAGCATGTTCTTCACAAACTGTCAGTCACCAGCACTGAAGCCTGAAGCAGAGTGTTACTGCAGATACCAGCAGAGGTGAAGCCTCACCACCAGTCAAGGAAGCCGTCTGGCTGAAGAAGGAGGCGAAGCTGCTGGGTGGCAAGGTGCTGGGTGTGGACGAGATTCGCCCTGAGATGCTGAAAGCTTTGGACATTGGTGGGCTGCAGGAGCCTCAGAGTTTTTTGAGCATGTCCAACTAGGAAGACCCAGGTAGACCCAGACCCAGGTAGACCCAGACCCAGGTAGACCTAGACTCAGGTAGACCCAGACCCAGGTAGACCCAGACTCAGGTAGACCCAGAATTTGCTGAAGGGATAATATATCCTATCTGGCCTGAGAATGGGAGAGGAACATCTGGAATACTCTGCTTAACCAGCTGCCACTGGATGGATGGATGGAGAGGAAGGTGAGTTCAGCGCTGTTGAACAGGTGAGTTCAGCTCTGTAGAACAGGTGAGTTCAGCGCTGTTGAACAGGTTAGTTCAGCGTTGTAGAACAGGTGAGCTCAGCGCTGTAGAACAGGGGAGTTCAGCGCTGTTGAACAGGAGAGTTCAGCTCTGTTGAACAGGTGAGTTCAGCTCTGTTGAACAGGTGAGTTCAGCGCTGTTGAACAGGTGAGTTCAGCTCTGTAGAACAGGTGAGTTCAGCGCTGTAGAACAGGAGAGTTCAGCGCTGTAGAACAGGAGAGTTCAGCTCTGTTGAACAGGTGAGTTCAGCGCTGTTGAACAGGTGAGTTCAGCTCTGTTGAACAGGTGAGTTCAGCGCTGTTGAACAGGTGAGTTCAGCGCTGTTGAACAGGTGAGTTCAGCTCTGTAGAACAGGTGAGTTCAGCGCTGTAGAACAGGTGAGCTCAGCGCTGTTGAACAGGAGAGTTCAGCTCTGTTGAACAGGTGAGTTCAGCGCTGTTGAACAGGTGAGTTCAGCTCTGTTGAACAGGTGAGTTCAGCGCTGTTGAACAGGTGAGTTCAGCTCTGTAGAACAGGTGAGTTCAGCGCTGTAGAACAGGAGAGTTCAGCGCTGTAGAACAGGTGAGTTCAGCTCTGTAGAACAGGTGAGCTCAGCGCTGTAGAACAGGTGAGTTCAGCTCTGTAGAACAGGTGAGTTCAGCGCTGTAGAAGAGGTGAGCTCAGCGCTGTTGAACAGGAGAGTTCAGCTCTGTTGAACAGGTGAGTTCAGCGCTGTTGAACAGGTGAGTTCAGCGCTGTTGAACAGGTGAGTTCAGCGCTGTTGAACAGGTGAGTTCAGCTCTGTAGAACAGGTGAGTTCAGCGCTGTAGAACAGGAGAGTTCAGCGCTGTAGAACAGGTGAGTTCAGCTCTGTAGAACAGGTGAGCTCAGCGCTGTAGAACAGGTGAGTTCAGCTCTGTAGAACAGGTGAATTCAGCGTTGTAGAAGAGGTGAGCTCAGCGCTGTTGAACAGGTGAGTTCAGCGTTGTAGAACAGGTGAGCTCAGTGCTGTAGAACATGTGAGTTCAGCGCTGTTGAACAGGTGAGTTCAGCGCTGTTTAACAGGTGAGTTCAGCTCTGTAGAACAGGTGAGTTCAGCGTTGTAGAACAGGTGAGTTCAACTCTGTAGAACAGGTGAGTTCAGCGTTGTAGAACAGGTGAGTTCAGCGCTGTTGAACAGGTGAGTTCAGCTCTGTAGAACAGGTGAGTTCAGCGTTGTAGAACAGGTGAGCTCAGCGCTGTAGAACAGGTGAGTTCAGCGCTGTTGAACAGGTGAGTTCAGCGCTGTTTAACAGGTGAGTTCAGCTCTGTAGAACAGGTGAGTTCAGCGTTGTAGAACAGGTGAGTTCAACTCTGTAGAACAGGTGAGTTCAGCGTTGTAGAACAGGTGAGTTCAGCGCTGTTGAACAGGTGAGTTCAGCTCTGTAGAACAGGTGAGTTCAGCGTTGTAGAACAGGTGAGCTCAGCGCTGTAGAACAGGTGAGTTCAGCGCTGTAGAACAGGTGAGTTCAGCGTTGTAGAACAGGTGAGTTCAGCGCTGTTTAACAGGTGAGTTCAGTGCTGTTGAAAGAGCTTGTGTAGATGACAGCAGCAACAGAAGGCCTCACACACTCATTGCTAACCCTTTCACAAAGAGGCTTTGTGTGTGTGTGCAGACTCAGCGCTCTGACACACAAAGCAGCGACCGACACTAAGGTGTATAAAAGCTGTGAACTCACACAGGTGAGAAGGCACAGCACGTCAGCAACACGCTAGCAACACGCCAGTAACAAAACTGCAGCATGTCCACCACAGACATGAACAAGATGAGTAGGGTAAGTCCCACCATGCATCACTGCACTCAAATGCTCCTCACACACAGAGTCAGACAGGGATCAGCTGGAAAACTGGTCAGATCAAAGATTTTTTAACCGGATTACATCAATCAGCATGGCCACATAACAGATCATCTAAAAATCAATACCAGAGAAAGCAACAATATTGTTTCAGCTCGAAACTCAAAAACAATGATAATGATCAGAGAATAATGATGATCAATCAGGATGTTTATTGATCAGCACTGATCACAGACTGTTAAACAAACATAGTCAGACTGAGCTGATTTTATTAATTCACATCTGAGGCGGATTTATCTTCAACACAGCAAAACTACAACAGTTTTTATTATTGATCAGATATTGATCAGATATCGGAGACTGTCAGGGCTGAAACATCTCCAGTCCAGCTCAGAAAACCACACGTTTAGCTGCTGTAGGGATGATGTAGCAAGGTTTTTCCTATCATGCAATGGGGTCTGAAACCTGAAGAAGAGTCAACAGAAATCTAACCGTCTGTAGTCATGATTATTGATCAATTCTGATCAGACCTGAATCTCTAATCTCCCATGGGCTGTTAACAGCTAGACTGTGACTGTCATGTCACATGACCTAACCCTCCAACAGTCAGTAAACCTCACCACTTTGTTTAATCTCCTGTCAGGTCATCTTCTACGAGGACAGGAACTTCCAGGGCCGCTCCTATGAGTGCAGCAGCGACTGTGCCGACATGTCCTCCTACCTGAACAGGTGTCACTCCTGCAGGGTGGAGAGAGGCTGCTTCATGGTGTACGACCGCACCAACTTCATGGGCAACCAGTACTTCCTGAGGAGGGGCGAATACGCCGACTACATGAGCATGATGGGGATGAACGACTGCATCAGGTCCTGCCGCATGATCCCCATGGTAACCACACAGCCAATCACATTACACTACTTACATCTTCTTACATCAGTATTTGACTGATCATAGTATAGACCCTAAAAGTGCAGACCACAAAATAACAGGCAGTGTGTTACTTCAACACCAGGCTAACTGGGAAAAAACCCAGGTCCCTCAGAACCTGAGGGGCCTCGGACCCTGAGGGTTCATCCCTCTCTACTGGTTTGGGCAGTTTGATTAGTAACAATCCTGCATTTCTTTCCTTGAGCTGGAGCTGTGACATAAACCAATGATCTGGGTTTACAGTAGATAAACAAATAACATCAGTCTAATGTCGGCAGCAGCTCATTCATGAAGAAACTGAAGAGTATGGACTCTTCATGTTTATGCTCTGGATTTTCCAGGTTTTGTTTTCCTTTATTCACATTATCAACACCTTCAATCGATATTTCAAATTAAAGCTAAATTAAGAAGATGGTCATACACTCAGTAAATGGCACTTTTATAATTTTCTATTATGATGATGATGACGGTGACAGTGATGATGATGATGATGACAGTGATGATGATGATGACAGTGATGATGATGATGTTGATGACAGTGATGATGATGATGATGTTGATGACAGTGATGATGATGATGTTGATGACGATGACAGTGATGATGATGATGATGATGATGATGATAATGACAGTGATGATGATGATGTTGATGACGATGACAGTGATGATGATGATGATAATGATCATGATGATGACGATGACAGTGACGATGACAGTGACGATGACGATGATGATGACAGTGATGATGATGATGATGATGATGATGTCAATGACAGTGACAATAACATTGATGATGATGACAGTAATGATGATGACGATGACAGTGATAATGATGACGATGACAGTGACGATGATGACGATGACAGTGATGATGATGATGATGATGATGATGTCAATGACAGTGACAATAACATTGATGATGATGACAGTGATGATGATGACGATGACAGTGATGATGATGACGATGACAGTGATGATGATGATGATGATGATGATAGTGTGTCTGCATGTCAACAGCTTCACTTCATGTCCACATATTTTTGACCATGTAGTATGTTAGGTACAAATAACGAGTGATTTCCTGTGGTCCTGAGTTCTACCTAAACTCACTACCAGTGAACACTGACTAATGATTGTATATTGATTACTGATGTGTTCCAGTACCGTGGCTCATACAGAATGAGGATCTATGAGAGGGAGAACTTTGGAGGCCAGATGTCCGAGCTGATGGACGACTGTGACAATGTCATGGATCGTTACCGCATGTCCAACTGCATGTCTTGCCACGTGATGGACGGACACTGGCTGATGTATGAGCAGCCCCACTACAGAGGCAGGATGATGTACATGAGGCCTGGAGAGTACAGGAGCTTCATGAACATGGGCATGGGCAACATGAAGTTCATGAGCATGAAGCGCATTGTGGATTCCTGCTACTAGACTCTGTCAACAAGCTGAGAAACAATAAAGTGCTGTTGAAATACATTTTATTGGCTGTTTCTTTAAACACTGGTTTTTATTAAATCACATGTTAAATTAAGTGTAATCATGATGTAACTGCTGCTGAGGTTATTCACATTAAAGAACAATCAAGAAATGAAATGAACATATGATGATCTGTGCTCTTTGGGTCATTTAGTCAGTCATCCTGTTCACACCACAGATACTTGTCAACTCTGGCTAACAAGTCACATGTTCAGTGATGATGCTAACATCTGCTACATGCAGAGAGAACCATGGCCTATGACATCCATGCCATATGTGTAGTACAGACCTTTAAGGAATCTTATATAAGATATTAAGGGAATTCTTGAGTTATTGCCAAAAATAAATTTTGTGAGGTCACAAGACCTTTGACCACTGTGGCTGGAGGCATAATAATAACGTTAGGATGAAGGTCCTGCTGTTGCCTGAGGAGCAGCACAGAGGTGACATTATCAGCTGTGAGACTCCCACACATCAACACAGAATATTGAAACCTGATCTCTCCCAACATCAGCTGTGTTTTTTTTCCTGACATAAAACCACATCAACAATCTGTTGTTACTGAGATGTTTTACTTTTCACCTGCAATGATTTTTAAAACAAGAAAATTCATCAGAGGGGCGTGGTGTGGCGTGGTGGTCTGGGCATGCTCCCCGTGGTTCGGGTCCTGCATGGACGGCCTTTGCTGCATGTCATTTCCCCTCTCTCTGCCTCAACATTTCCTGTCTCTCTACTGTCCTGTCGAATAAAGGCATAAAAGGCCCAAAAAAATATACTTGGAAAAAAAAAAGAAAATTCATCAGTAAACCTCTCATGTAAAGGCTGTAAATGATGTTCATTTTATTGTGCTGCGTAGACAGTTTCTTCTGACTGTTATATTGTTGTCAGGGCCTCTAAAAACCTCTGATCGTGTTGTTGCAGGTGGATTCTCACTGTTATTGTGTTTTACCTGTTTGTAAAACTAACCTTTCAAATATTTCATTCCCTGTTTTACATGATCATAGTTTTGTATTAATATTTGTTTCTTTGTTTAACTGATGTTTTGTTATTAATTACATTTATCGATTTTATTCTACATTTGATTCCCATGGTTAACCCTAACCCTGTATGTTGTTGTCTCTGTGTTTCTCTGTGTACAACATGCTCGTAATCAATTGGTGGGATTAATAAAGTTGTTCTGAGTTCAATTATTTTTTACATTTTTAATAATTTTTCCAATATGACTTGTCAAAGTAAGATTCTTGTTGAACCAGATGTTTAAAGTTAGTCTGTGTCATGGTTTGTCCTGATTGACCTTTTTGGTTGGACATTTGATTAATTTCCTGTTTTATTCTGTAGTAGAGTTCATTGTGTGTTCACTGAAGGTGGTGGTTCCAGTTTTCATATTTTTTCCAACATATGAAGTCGAAGCAGTTGGTCTATAGATCCTAACCTTGTGTACATATGGGGACAGTATGAAATGAGCCTTATTATGTAATCCTAATAATTCCTTTACTCCTCTTGCAGAAGTTGTTTACTCCAGTAGCTTCGATCTTTCCCAGACTATGGTAAACATCATATATATATATATATATATATATATATTGCATTCTTCTCATAATCCTGCAGTGCTTCTATATTTCCTGTTGTTGTTCACTCTGTCTTTGTACCTTAACAAAGGTCCATGTTAATAATTCTGCCTTATCCTTACCTCCTATTATTACATTTCCTCTATCTTTCATTATAGGATATCCACATTCTATCATCTTAAATCATACCTCACACTCGGTCTAATTATGTAATTACTATACTTCTAACTACTGCCTGCTCTATTTTGTCTCAGTCAGATTCTTTATTGCAGCAGTGCATTCTTGTGTCCACGATCTTTTTCCTTTTAAGACAGTTTCCTTTTGAGATTGATTCTCTGGCTGCTCAGACAATAATTATGCTTCTTTTTGTATTGAGATCATTAGTTGTATTGAGTTAAGAGTTTTAGGTTAAACAAGTAAATTCCTCTGATCTGTGTATGCAGCATTTTGGGCAGTTGGGTTTGGAGTTCGTAGCAGGTGAAATTAGAAACAGGTGAGCAACAGTTTTCCGCCCGTGCTCATGTTTTAATTTGAGAAAAGTCAACAGGAATATATCATTTAATAAATCTCAGTTTCAGTTGTTGAAAATGACATACATCAAATCAAATCAAATTAAGTTTATTTATAAAGCACACTTTAAACAACCGGGGTTGACCAAGTGCTGTACAATAAAAACCATCAAGAACCACACAACATAGAAGTAGCTAAAATGTGAAGTGTTAACTATCTCATGGTCCGAGACAGGCATGGAACATTTTGAATTACATCCGTGCGTTTGTTCTCAGTGGGTGTCGGTTGCTCCATCTAACCTCCGGTGGTTAAGATATATTTTTTTATTAGATTAACCATAATAGTTGCCTGTTTTACACTTAATCCCTTTAATTTTCCTTTAGTTGTTATTCTGTTGTCCCAGTTTGCTTCTTGAAATGTCCATCTCCCTTCTGTTTCATTTCGTTGTAGTTCCATTTCTCCTCCTGTGTTTATGAAATTTGGATAGCGAGCACTTCCTGTCATGCTTCCTTTGAATACTTCCAGGCTAGTTTTTCCCATTAAGACTGTGACACCAAAGTGAGATCTATCACTGATTCTGTACCATTTTTACCTGATCCACCATTTAAACACACTTTTCATCTATTAGCTCCACTATTATTTCTCCATTTAAATCTTCCTGTTCACACCAAACTGTGTTGGGTGTATTTACTGTAGATCTCCACACCAGATAACATTACCTCTCTTATGTTCCAATATTGTTTTTAGTTCTCCTTTCTCTAGGTTTTTCTCGTGGGTATTAAAATGAACCACCTTCAAACTTTCTTTCTTTATCCATAATTCAATAAGCACTAGTCCCAGTTCTTGTATTATCATTAACTGTCTCCTTCTCTAAAATCTGTGTGGATCTTTTCTTGTGATGACTCTTTCACATTTAGAAATTTACCTGCTGTTTTAACTATAATTTGGACTTCTTCTGTCAAAGTTTTTGCTTGTTCTGAACAGCTGATGACGAAGACAATAAAAGCTACTAATCTGTCCCATGATATTCCTGTGTTGCAGTCATGTGACTGTCCTGATACTGAACTCTTTTGCCTCTGTAACTCCTTATTTAATCCTCCATTAATAAATGTTAACAAACTAAGATGAAAAAGAAAATAGCAGTGTTTATTTACATACTTGGAAATACACACTGTGGTGTATAAACTGTTACTAAATGAATATGTTTTTATTTTCATATGGAATAAGTTTTCATACTTAAATGAAAAAGAAATGTGGAAGAATGTATTTCATTTATGAAAAAACATTTCATGAACATCAGTTACAGGATTTGAAACTGTTAACACCATAATAAAGACTTTAGAATGTGTTTATATGTTCATGAACTACATTAGTCAGTTAAAAACTATAAATAAAGTTTTTACTTTTACCTGCAGATTTTCTCTGAAGTCACAATGATTTTTTTGTCTTAAAACAAAAATTGTGAAATGAGATTTAGTCTGTTGTTTGAACATGAAGAACTCTTGACAGGATGCAAACAGGAGGCTTTACGTTGGATGTTGAATTATTTGTGGCATACTTTGTCATATTTTGGAATATTTGAAGAAAAATGTTTAGACCTCTGTGCATGACAGTGTCATATTCAGAGGTTTTTGTTCCAGAAAGTGAGTTCCACACAGTGAACAGAGGCCTGAAGGAGACACACAGCTGCTGTCTGTAGCTCTTTGTCTGTAGTTTCTAAGAGAAATGCCGAACACTGAGTGTCTCTTTTATGGCGTGCTGCTGGCTCAGGCTGTTTAGACAAAAGGCTTCAGCTGCTCAGGTGCTATAAAGAGCAGTAGCTGCTCAACAGGTAACAGACACAGAGGACAACCACCACTGACAACTGCAGCCACATCAGCAACCAGCTGACCAACGTAAGAGGCAACATGACTTCCAGCAGCATGAACATAAGCAGGGTGAGGACTCAAACACAACACTCTTTAATCTTTTTCAGTATTCACTTAACTTTTAACTTTACTACTCATATGCAAGATTTACCAACTTACCACTTTAACCCAACTCTGTGAATTGGGCAGTAAGAACAACTTTTGGGGTTTCCAGTTTTTATTACAAAATTTTTTCCCCCAAAATCTGTATGGCAACAAACCAGAGGGTTTCTAACCCTTTCACAAATTGTAAGAAACTAGAGATTACTAAAAAAATATTAATATAAAAATTTGTAGTTGTAAAACTTTGGAACTGTAATATTCTTCAGCATCCTCTCGATCATGATCGATCTGTATCTTGGTAGAGTTCAGTTAGTTGTGAAACATTTGTGTTGGAAACAAACTTTTCATTTACCTAAACAGAATAATGAGACACATCAGGAGTGCTAAGTAAAGTGTCTACTTCCAGTTGCTTTAGTTTCACATAAAAAACTGTTGTGGTGTTGACCAGATTCTTTTCCCACATGTCACATAATAAAGAAAAGCTCTGCTGTAGTCGTGTAATTATGTATACGTCTCATGTTCGACCCTTTATCGGTCTCTTTTTCTGTCTGCTGTCAGGTCATCTTCTACGAGGACAGGAACTTCCAGGGCCGCTCCTATGAGTGCAGCAGCGACTGTGCCGACATGTCCTCCTACCTGAACAGGTGTCACTCCTGCAGGGTGGAGAGAGGCTGCTTCATGGTGTACGACCGCACCAACTTCATGGGCAACCAGTACTTCCTGAGGAGGGGCGAATACGCCGACTACATGAGCATGATGGGGATGAACGACTGCATCAGGTCCTGCCGCATGATCCCCATGGTAACCACACAGCCAATCACTTTACATTATTTTGACACACACATCTTACAAGATGTTAATATGTCAAATGTTACAATTTGCTCTGTTGGCCTTAAGAACACACAACACAAAGAATTGCAAACTTTTCAAATAGGTTTCTTTACAAATTGAGAAAAAAAATCTCTGTTTCTTTGATTGGTTTTAAAATATTTTGGGTTAAGGTTAGTTAAAGTTTATTCAGTTTTGTTTTTCTTAAAACCGTTGTTGATTCCATATAGTTGTCTCCTCTTTAAAATTCAATATAAGCCATTTATTTTTTATTTCATAAAATACACTGGAAGATCAGGCAGCTACAGTGTGAAACACTAATCCTTCGCTGATGATTAATAATTGATAATTGCTGACTGATTTCAAGTGTGTAGTGGCCATGTGCATACCTGGTGTCACAGAAAATCAGTCCTTATTTGTACCTAAACTCACTACCAGTGAACACTGACTAATGATTGTATATTGATTACTGATGTGTTCCAGTACCGTGGCTCATACAGAATGAGGATCTATGAGAGGGAGAACTTTGGAGGCCAGATGTCCGAGCTGATGGACGACTGTGACAATGTCATGGATCGTTACCGCATGTCCAACTGCATGTCTTGCCACGTGATGGACGGACACTGGCTGATGTATGAGCAGCCCCACTACAGAGGCAGGATGATGTACATGAGGCCTGGAGAGTACAGGAGCTTCATGAACATGGGCATGGGCAACATGAAGTTCATGAGCATGAAGCGCATCATGGACTCTCACTATTAGAGTCACCATGGAAACACTGAAAAATATAAATAAAGTTTCATATAAGTGAATAAGGATTTCTGTCTGATCTATTGATTAAGATACTGAACTGTGTGACTTCGTTGTTTTGGCTGTCAAACATCAAACTTGATTTGATTGTCTCAGGAAAAGAAAACAGTTAAAATTTAGATTACAGGCTACAAATTTCAGAGTAGATTATTGGTGTGACTAAAAAAACTTCCTGGGTATTTAGAAACAGCCAGAGTTGGGACATAACCTCCTGTCTATTTTGTGTAACTCAATGTTATTCATCATTTGATATTTATTTCTTGCTTCTTTCTGTGAAAATGAAGTGTATTCAGTTATAGTACAGTAGCTTCCGTGAAAAAGTGTAAACCTTAATGATTTTAACAAAGTTAACATTTACTTTGTGAGCACAGTGAAAGACCACACACCTCCAATGAAATTAAAGTACAACCACAGAAAATATCTTTCATGACTTAATGTACAATGACTTTTACATGGCTTTTTATGCCTTACTATGCTATAACTCTTTACACCTTACTATGTTTTGACTTTTTAAATACAATGACTATTTCATGATTTTTTTATGACTTACTATACTACTGTACTACTTTTTAAATATCTTTCATGACTTAATGTTATAACCCGATAAATAGCAGTTATATTTTTTCTCCTTTAAAAGATGTAATTATTTCAAGTTATTAATAAGATGCCTGATTAATATTCAGTTGTCATGGTTAAGTTCATGTTAGATGGAGGTAAATTAGATTTAAGAAGTTAAAATGCATAAATAATTAGGGTTAGGACGTGGGTAAGGACCCCGACTCCCATAGGAGAACGGAGGTGCACGGTCCTTCCCCCAGTTCACCCCATCACCTTGATCCCAGGTACGCTGACGGCGGCCCTCTCGCCTTTTGCCGTAGCGTACCACGGTCCACCCATTTTGCCAGCCACTCATTTTTGAGTGGTCTGTGCTGTTTTTAATTATTTCTTTTTAAAGGCTTTGTTATATATTAATTATAAATCAAAAGAATATGAATTTTTTTACTTATTTTAATAATCCAATTTGTTTTTGATCAAATGAAAATAAATAGAAAAAAAATATTTATTTAAATAATCAAATCAAAATGTGTGCCTATGAGGCAACGTCTTCTTCAGGCCTAGGCACACTAAAAAAAACAAAACAAGCGGCTTCTTTTGCTGTCAAGCTGTGGAGAGGCAGCTCTCTCTCTCTTTATACCCTCCCACTTTTTTTTTTCTTTTTTTCTCTTTTTTCTCTCTTCACTTTCCAGAATCCGTACGTAGGCTTTAACCCTTTGTATGTCCATCAATATTTTAAAGTTTTTACAACTTAAAAAACAATTTTCTCTTATATATCCTTTATGTTCTGATAATGTAAATGAATAATCCCTGTTTTTAGCCTAATATTAATTAATTAATCAAATTAAAATGTTTTTAAACTTTTTATCCCTTTTTAGGGTTAGGGTTAGGTTTATAAGAATTATCTCGATGACTCTCCCCATGATGGGTTAGGGTTAGGTTTAGAAAAGAAATGTTTTTAAGAAAACTGACCTATCGGCCAGACAATGGGCACGGGCACGCAGCCTTGTATTTGTTTAAACGCTTTTTTTCCTCCTTCTCCTAATTACACTCTCTCCAGTGTATGTTCCTTGGCCCAGTTTACCATCGATGGTATCCTGGGCCTTGGTCCTTTTTCCATCAACAACTTTTTTTATGTCTCTGGGGTGTATTTAATTCAAAAGGGTGGATGTATTTTCCTGGAGTGGCATCACACTAAACATCCTAGATTCTCTTAAGTGCCATAACATAAGTGCTAAAAGTAATTAACATGCAACATAATATCAGAATAAACAATATTTCACAAAAGGAATATATATATATATATATATATACACATATACACACACAAACAAAGGAGACCCACAAAAATTATAGAGAATTCTAGTCGTTTTATGTACACTTTTACCATTTTATGGTTTTTTTTATTTTAAACCTAATTGCTTTTTAGTAAAGATTTTAAACATGATTGCAATTTATTGTTTAGAAAACATGATTACTCTTTAAGATTTTAAACCTACACATAATCCTGAAACATAAATAACTCTTCAATAAAGATTTTAAACATGATTGCTGTTTATTGCTTTTAAAACATGATTACTTTTTAATAAAGTTTTTAAACATAAACATGATTGATTCTAAATGAAAATGTTTTAACATGATTGGTTTTTAATAAAGATTTTAAACATGATTCTTTTTTAATAAAGATTTTAAACATGGTTCCTTTTTTAATAAAGATTTTAAACATGATTAATTTTCATAAAGATCTTAAACATGATTAGTTTTTAACAAGGATTTTAAACATGATTAGTTTTCAATAAAGGTTTTAAACATGATTGTTTTTTCAAGAAATTTTGGAGTTTTTAATAAAGGTTTTAAACATGATTCCTTTTTAATAAAGATTTTAGACATGATTCCTTTTTTAATAAAGTTTTTAGACATGATTAGTTGTTTGTAAAGATTTTGAACATGATTAGTTTTTAACAAAAATTTTAAACATGATTAGTTTTTAATAAAGATTTTAAACATGATTGTTTTTTCAGGAGGTTTTTAGAGTTTTTAATAAAGGTTTTAAACATGATTCCTTTTTTAATATAGTTTTTAAACATGATTATGAAGTTTCAATCAGGTCCCCAATGGGAGGCAATCATGATAATACCCCTCATACTTCATTCAAACCATCCGGTAGATAAGTTTTTAATTTATGTATCCACCATCTTTCTGCTGCTAATCTCTGTCCCTCCGACCAACCTGCTCTCATTTCCAAGCCCACAATTATCAAATTTGACTTGCCATGTGTACGAAAATGTGTATAAATTTCTGTCATTTTTTGTGTTTGATCAATATAATACAGATGTTGTTTCAGCCGTTGTAGAAATTTGTTCCGTGTCTGTCCAACATACAATTTACCACACAGTCTACATTCAATAAGATACACTAGGTTTGATGAGTCCAGGTTAAAAAAATGTTCCACTGGAGCACCCATCCCCGTGTATCTATTTGTAATGTATTTAATTGATCTAAAATGTTCATTCTTTCGTGTCCTTGCGTTTTTTAGTGAGGCATGAACCAAAAAATCTTTCAAGTTCTTGTTTCGTTTAAAGGCCGAGATGATTTTAAAGTCTGTTAGAGGCTCTGTAATATCCTGCAACCTTTTAAAATGAGTCTTAACTATCGAGTTTAGTCTCAGTGAAGTCAGCGACAAAGTAGTTTACTAGAGGAATTATTTTATTAGTTTCTCTGTTTTTAATAGCAGGACTTTGTGTCTCTTGAAAACTATTTTTTGTTTCAGTTTTTATAGAGCGCAGAAAGGTCCTGCTATATCCTCGTTTCCTGACAGCTCTGAAGAGTGTTTTTGTTGCCTTTTCGACATCCTCTGCTTTTGTGCATATTCTATGAAACCTTATCAGCTGAGATTTAATAATCCCTGAAGGTATGCTGTGGGTGGTAGCTTGTTTTATGCAACAAGGCATGAGTGTCAGTAGGCTTAAAAAATACTTTGGTTCCCAGACGCCAGTGTTCATCTTGGTTTTTAATAATAAAAACTTGTGTGTCCAAGAACTCAATTTCTTCTGCTTGTAAATTGTATTTCACTGTAATTGACTCATGATGTGTGTTTAGGACTTGAATAAATTCTTTAAAATCCGATTCCGAATAAGGCCACACTCCAAAGATATCATCCAAATAACGCATATATAATAGAGGTAATTTAGAGCATTTGGGAAAGACAGTTTGTTCCCAGCTTGCCATATATATGTTTGCGTATGCTGGGGCAAACTTCTTTCCCATCGCTGTACCATGTACTTGAAGATAAGATGCGTCATTAAATTCAAAATCATTTCTCACTAAACTTATTTCTAGCAGTTGGAGAAGGGCCTCATCTGGTCTCTTTCGATCCAGATGTTTTCCAAGGATTTCTTTCACCGCCCTCAGTCCCAATTGTGTGTCAATGTTTGTATAAAGTGAGTCTATGTCCACAGAGAAGAGCACCGATCCAGGAGGTATCCTCATAGTTTTAATTTTGTTGACAAATTCATACGTATCTTTTACGTAGCTCGGATGTTGTTGTGACAAGGGATTTAAGAAGTGATCTATATACTCAGCTACTGCATATGATTCGCTCCCACAATCAGAGACGATCGGTCGACCCGAAGGAATACGATATGGGACCGTCCACGTCTCCGGATCCTTATGGATCTTAGGGAGTAGATAAAATTTGCGTGGTCGTGGTGAGTCCGGTCCAAACAGATATTGTTTCTGTTTGGCCGTGATGTATTTTTGCTCATATAGTTTGGTCACAATATCTCTGATCTTACTCTGAGTCTCTTGTTGTAGTGAGTGTGGGAGCGGTTCATAATGCATGGAATTATTAAGCTGTCTATGTACTTCAATTAAATATTGCGTTGTATCCAGAGTCACAATCTTTGATCCCTTCTCCGCCGGTTTTATAACTATGTCCTGATTTCTTCTCAAATTACTCAGTGCTCTTCTCTGTGGACCAGACAAATTGTTGTTGTTCTCCGGCATGTCCCTCATGTGCTCCAAACCCCGGACATCCCGTCTGATCAACTCCTGGATAGGTTCCGGCACTGAGTTGCAGGCCGGTTCCCATCCGGAGGATCCGGTAAATGGATCCGGGGAGGAGCCTGTGGCATAGCCAAAATGATCCAACAATTTCAAGGTTCTATGATAGCGGTGCAAGTCCCTTCTTAAATCATCTTTTTATCCACTTTCTGTGGTGTTGGAATAAAAAAGAGGCCCTTCTCCAACAGCTCTCTCTCCGCCTCTTGTAACACGAATATTTGTGACAGATTCAAAATGTTTGTTTGCGTGTTTATGTCCATGGGGGTGAGTAATCTTGAACCCCCAGGCTTTAGTTTAATTGTTCCATCCAAGATGTGAAAATCAATGATGCCGTCTCTGCTGTCCAGTGAACTGGATCGTGTGTGTGGACTTTAAAAAGATGTTCGTCCACCATATTCAGTGTTCTGAAGCTCTTCAGTATGTGATTATTAATTTCTTTTATAAGTGCTTTTACTCTTGGTGCAAGTCTTTGTGAAAACTGTATGAGGGGTACTATAATTTGGGCATTCGGAAAAACTTTCCTTGCCATTGCCATCAACTGTTGAAACTGTTTTTTAACAGTTAGGGGAACTCCTTCCTGGCCAGACCCACCATCCCGGGATTGGGAATCAGAGGGGATAGAGGCAGAGGCCCCTGTATGATCAGGAGACCCCACCTCACCCTCCGTACCGCAACCAAAATCCACCGGTTCCACAATTCGCACAGTAGGCTCAACCCTTAATGGGGAGTCGGAGATGGTGCCCGACGCCTGCACTACCACATTACTAAAATTTACTTCATTTATTTCACTGTTAACGGCTCCCAATATGGCATCATGTCCCCCACCCGACTCGTCAGTCTCCTGTAAAAATTAACTTTTTATTTATTTGCTGGGCCCTTTGCTTTGATTGAAGCAGGTCCCTCTCTTCCTTCTGCCCGGTGCTCGAATCCTGGTCCCCGGTGGGAAGGACCACTTCTCTCTCCACTCCGCCACCAATTCTGTCAGATCAGTAGGCCAGTGCACAGTATTTTAACTCAAACCCATAACCCCAACCCCAACCCCAACCCCAACCCTAACCCAGCCAGTGGCACTGATCTGCATTCCTTCACCTCAACCTATCCACCGGACTTCCACAAGAAATAATCAGCAGAACTACTATCCTCACACCTCAATGACGCCACCTCTCAAAAGAAGATCTCTGCACACACCCCCCACCTGGATCTACCAAAAACAAAGTTCCACAATACTACCCCAGCCTGGAGTCGAACCACCATCACCCGTGCCCAGAGCCTGGCCCAGTCAGGTGAGCTACACACTCAGACACTCCACAGACAATATCAATTTCAACCAGAGACTCATCCACTCCTCAACCAGAACATTTCCCTCCAAAACTGACCAATCAGATTTGTACACCTGTTTTCCCTCCAGAATACCCTACACACCCACACACCTAACCAATCACCACTTGACACACACACACACACTTCCTGTTGGGGGAGGGACTAACCTCCCTCCCTCAACAGCTTTTAATGCACACGAGGAGCCATTATTGTAAATCCCCTGAGGAAGCAGCACATACTGCGAAACGTCGGGACCCCGCTCTTCTGCGTAAGACTTTTACTCTGATTTTATCGTTTATATTAAGAACTTTTATACCCTCAATTAGAGTGGTTTTTAATTTGTTTTAATTGGTGTTTTTAATCAAATTAATTAATAAAGTTTGGTTTTAAATCACTGGTGGAGGGCTCTGCCAGCCCAACTATAGGCAAAAAGACTCTTTTTATTTGCTTTTTAAACTGTCAACCTGCAAGTCCATCAGGACCACCACCTGGAATATAAACAATAACCCACCATCTACAAGCATCATCTTCAATCACCACCAACACAGACTGCCAGCAACAAACACCTGCTTCAACTCCGGTTTAAAGAACTACAACCACCACCCCGGAGATTGACTCACATCAAGACCACCTACAGCAGCAAAAAGGTAAGAGCTTTCCACCTGCATGTTTAACATTTTTAGAGCAAAGTCAACACATAGGAGCGGGGCACATAATGGCTCCTCCACACACACACACACGCACACACACATACACACACACCCACTCAGACAATCAGACCTCTCATGGATTTTAACATACAACCACCCATACATAGACTCACTAGCAACACACACCAACCCATACTCCATCACCCACCAGACCCAGAAACTAGACAGACCAGTAAGCAATATTTCAAACTGATTCAGGCCACTCACCACAAACAGATCATGGACACAGCATTACAAACAGGAACACTTCCACCAGGTATGTTAAGACAGGTAACCCGACTCACGGATTTCATCAAGCCCTCCACACCCACCACGGATACAAAAAACAGAATACATAACAACACAAAACAATGGATGCATAACACAATGGTTATTTTACAACAGCATTATCAGACCACACTAGCCAACCATATAGACATAACCACCCACAATTCACTAGCATTGCAAATAGCCACCGGCTGGGCCAGAAAAAGGTACGGAACAAGACTATCCATTGAAACCCTGCTTCAGTACAAGAACTTTTACAACCAGATCAGACAACCACCACAACCTCTCGACCAGATCACCAGCAAAAGCAGACTACAATCAACAACCTTCCCACCATCCCTGAAGAACAGTATCCCCCCCCACCTACACATCACAACTCTCCTCCACCCTCACGTCTGATACCGTTTGTCTCAACCTTCTCTCACCAAATCACCCACTTACACCGCATCATCAAGCAAAACTTCTCCATACCACAGTCTCAACACCCAGCTTTTCATAACCATAAGATCATCTCAGCCTACAGGAAACATAAGAGCCTTCAATCCATTCTCATCAGATCCCAATTCACTGATCATAGACCCATACCCCCACTTCCACATAGCCATCATTACAAGAACAGAAAATTCATCCACAATCCATATAGCAACACAGCATTTCCTACCCTCAGCTCCTTCTCCATCACTACCACCAACATAGTCTACATCATCACATGCACACTCTGCAATAAACACTAAATAGGAGAAACAAAACATTCCACACACACCCGCCTATCACAACACCTTTATAACATTGGGGAAGGTCGACTCCCAACCCCCCTGGTACAGCATTTTCAACTACATTCCCCCACCCACATCATCATAACAGTTCTAGAAAATAATGACCGTTGGACCTGTGGGCAGAGGAAGAGAGCGGAGAAGATTTGGATCCACAGGCTCGGGACCACTGTGCCCGGAGGTTTAAACGACGACTGAAGCAAGGACAACAACATCCACCACCTCCGGGTACGGTCCTCCCGAGCCTGTTCCTGCACTGTTCTTGGACCATGCGAATCCCATCCCAACACAAGTGGTAAGATAGCAGAATGGTTAAGGCCCTGGTCTGCCACATGGCAGACTGGAGTTCGAATCCACACCTGGACGGGAGGCGCATATTTTATTTTTTTATTCTCAACATTCTTAACATTTTTAATATTAATATTTGGCACTATAGAAATAGGGGCAGGAAACCCTCCCTCTATTTACTAATGTTTTTACTATTTATGCATGCTTATTTTTATTAACATTATTATAAGCACTTATATGTTTTTACTCTTTTAGCACTTATGTTTTTATCATTCTAGCACTTACCTTTCCTGCCCCGACTTTTAGATCCAAATACACTCCCCTATACTACTATTTTCTTATTTAAGATTAATTCGTATTGATTCCCCTATTTTTAATCTAATTACTTTTATATATATATATTTTTTTTTGTTAATTTAATAATAATATTATTATCATATACAAAATATATTAATTGATATAAAAAATTTTTTTTTTTCTCCTAACTTAATAATGTTATTAATATATAACAATATATATAATACTTTATAATATATTATTAATAACAACGATATATATATATATACATTAAAAAATTGTTTTATTTTTTCATGTAATTTTTTTTTTCTTTTTTTTCTTCCCTCCTATGCACCTCCCTATGGTGAGGTGCATGGATTCAATTGGGACGGTTCCCACCGCCCCCTCCCCACAAACACAATTGTTTTATATTAGCTTATGTTGTTTAATTATTCTACTTATATATATTTTTTAACTTTTTATCAATTTGCTGGGGGCCGTCTCCTTTTATAAATTTGATTGAAGCAGATCCCTCTCTTCCTTCTGCCCGGTGCTCTGCCTGGGGATCGAACCCTGGCCCCCGGTGGGAAGGACCACTTCTCTCTCCACTCCTCCCACTGTCAGATCAGTAGGCCAGTGCACAGCATTTTAACTCAAACCCATAACCCCAACCCCAACCCCAACCCCAACCCTAACCCCAATCCTAAACCTAACCCTAATCTTAACCTTAATCCTAACCCCAATCCTAAACCTAACCCTAATCCTAACTCCAACCCAAATCCGCCATATTTCATTTGAATTTATGATTGGATATTAAATAGTATTAAAATTGATAAGGGTACAATTAATAAATAGGGTTAAAAACATTAAGGGACAATAAACAGGTTAAATACAATAAATAGGATTTATAATAAACATTAAAATACAATAAATAGGTTAAATACAATACAATATATAGATTTGATAACATTAATGTCTTAAAAAAGGTTAAAAGTTCATATATAATAACATTTAATATACTATAAATGGTTAAAATAGGGTTAAAAAAGAGTAAAAACAGGTTTACATGTGAAATGGAGACAAAATTAAAAAAGGTGAACCAAATTGAAAAAGACGAACCGAAAAAATAAAAAGCCAAACCAAGCCTATAAAAAGGACGAACACAATTGTAGGAGCTCACTCTTACCTTTGCTCTTGAGGGGAGAACATCAGCATTAGACTCCAGCCTAGCAAAAGCTAGCAAAAAAAGCAGTTAGTTGTGTGCCATTTATTTGTGCCTGAAGAAGACCATATTTGGTCGAAACGTCGCACGTTTTTTTTAGTTTATTCCTTTAAAATTTCTAAAAATAATAATAAAAATTTAAAAAAATTTAAAAAATAAAAAATAATTTAAAAAATACAAAAAACATATAGAACAACAAACAAACAAGACATACACAACGAGTCCGTAGACACCAAATTTGTGGACTTTCGAGAAATTTTTTTGGAAATTATTAAAACACAGAATTCAACCGTGTCCCCCGGCAGCATATGAGAGACCGCCCATGGCGGCCCTTCGGAAGGGAGCGACTCAGAAGGCTGGGGCGGACATATGTTACTCAGCGTGACAAGCCGAGTCCGTAGACACCAAACTTGTGAACTTTGGACAAACTTTTCCGTTGTGACATTCACACCAGTCTTAATGGTGTGGCACCTCAGCATATGAGAGATGACCCTTCGGAAGGGAGCGACTCAGAAGGCTGGGGCTGACATATGTTACTCAGCGTGACGAGCCGAGTCCGGAGATACCAAATTTGTGGACTTTCGAGAAAATTTTTTGGAAATTATTAAAACACAGAATTTAACCGTGTCCCCCGGCAGCATATGAGAGACCGACCATGGCGGCCCTTCGGAAGGGAGCGACTCCGAAGGCTGGGGCTGACATATGTTACTCAGCGTGACGAGCCGAGTCCATAGACACCAAACTTGTGGACTTTGGACAAACTTTTCCATTGTGACATTCACACTAGTCTTAATGGTGTGGCACCTCAGTATATGAGAGATGACCCTTCGGAAGGGAGCGACTCAGAAGGCTGGGGCTGACATATGTTACTCAGCGTGACGAGCCGAGTCCGTAGACACCCAATTTGTGGACTTTCGATAAAATTTTTCGTCGCAACAAGCGGGCCTCGGAGACGTTTAACGTGGCATCCCTTCCGACGGGAGCGACTTAGAAGCCTGGGGCTGATATATGTTACTCAGCGTGACGAGCCGAGTCCGTAGACACTCAATTTGTGGACTTTTGAGAAAATTTTTCGTCGCAGCAGGCTGGCCTCGGAGACGTTTAACGAGGCATCCCTTCCGACGGGAGCGACTTAGAAGCCTGGGGCTGATATATGTTACTCAGCGTGACGAGCCGAGTCCGTAGATACCAAATTTGTGGACTTTCGAGATAATTTTTCGGAAATTATTAAAACACAGAATTTAACCATGTCCCCCGGCAGCATATGAGAGACCGAGCATGGCGGCCCTTCGGAAGGGAGCGACTTAGAAGGCTGGGGCTGACATATGTTACTCAACGTGACGAGCCGAGTCCGTACACACCAAATTTGTGGACTTTCGAGAAAATTTTTTGGAAATTATTAAAACACATAATTTAACCGTGTCCCCTGGCAGCATATGAGAGACCGCCCATGGCGGCCTTTCGGAAGAGAGCGACTCAGAAGGATGGGGCTGACATATGTTACTCAGCGTGACGAGCCGAGTCCGTAGACACCAAACTTGTGGACTTTGGATAAACTTTTCCGTTGTGACATTCACACAAGTCTTAATGGTGTGGCACCTCAGCATATGAGAGATGACCCTTCGGAAGGGAGCGACTCAGAAGGCTGGGGCTGACATATGTTACTCAGCGTGACGAGCCGAGTCCGTAGACACCAAACTTGTGGACTTTGGACAAACTTTTCCGTTGTGACATTCACACCAGTCTTAATAGTGTGGCACCTCAGCATATGAGAGATGACCCTTCGGAAGGGAGCGACTCAGAAGGCTGGGGCTGACATATGTTACTCAGCGTGACGAGCCGAGTCAGGAGACACCCAATTTGTGGACTTTTGACAAAATTTTTCGTTGCAGCAAGCGTGCCTTGGAGACATTTAACGAGGCATCCCTTCCGACGGGAGCGACTTAGAAGCCTCGGGTTGACATATGTTACTCAGCGTTACGAGCCGAGTCCGTAGATACCAAATTTGTGGACTTTCTAGAAAATTTTTTGGAAATTATTAAAACACAGAATTTAACCGTGTCCCCCGGCAGCATATGAGAGACCGCCCATGGCGGCCCTTCGGAAGGGAGCGACTCAGAAGGCTGGGGCTGACATATGTTACTCAGCGTGACGAGCCGAGTCCGTAGACACCAAACTTGTGGACTTTGGACAAACTTTTCCATTGTGACATTCACACTAGTCTTAATGGTTTGGCACCTCAGTATATGAGACATGACCCTTCGGAAGGGAGCGACTCAGAAGGCTGGGGCTGACATATGTTACTTCAGCGTGACGAGCCGAGTCCGTAGACACCAAATTTGTGGACTTTTGAAAAATTTTTCGTCGCAGCAAGGCGGGCCTCGGAGAACGTTTAACGGCATCCCTTCCGACGGAGCGACTTAGAAGCCTAGGGCTGACATATGTTACTCAGCGTGACGAGCCGATCCGTAGATACCAAATTTGTGGACTTTCGAGATAATTTTTCGGGAAATTATTAAAATCACAGGAATTTAACCGTGTCCCCGGCAGCATATGAGAGACCGCCCATGGCGGCCCTTCGGAAGGGGAGCGACTCAGGAAGGCTGGGGCCTGACATATGTTACTCAGCGTGACGAAGCCGAGTCCGTAGAAACCCCAAACTTGTAGGGACTTTGACAAAACTTTTTCCGTTGTTGACATTTCACAACTAAGTCTTAATTGGTGTGGCCCTCAGAATAATGAGAGATGACCCTTCGGAAGGAGGGGCAAAACTTCAGAAGGCTGGCGGCTGACAATATGTTACCTCAGCGTGACGAGGCGGAGCCGTAGAAACACCCAAACTTGTGGACTTTTGGACCTCAGCATATGAGAGATGACCCTTCGGAAGGGAGCGACTCAGAAGGCTGGGGCTGACATATGTTACTCAGCGTGACGAGCCGAGTCCGTAGATACCAAATTTGTGGACTTTGACAAATTTTCGTTGACATTCACACAGTTAATGGTGTGGCCCTCAGCATATGAGAGATGACCCTTCGGAAGGGAGCGACTCAGAAGCTGGGGCTGACATATGTTACTCAGCGTGACGAGCCGAGTCCGTAGACCCAAATTTGTGGACTTTGGACAAACTTTTCGTTCGCATTCACACAGCTTAAGTGGGCACCTCAGCATATGAGAGATGCCCTTCGGAAGGGAGCGACTCAGAAGGCTGGGGCTGACATATGTTACTCAGCGTGACGAGCCGAGTCCGTAGACACCCAAATTTGTGGACTTTGGACAAACTTTTCCGTTTTGACATTCACACTAGTCTTAATGGTGTGGCACCTCAGCATATGAGAGATGACCCTTCGGAAGGGAGCGACTCAGAAGGCTGGGGCTGACATATGTTACTCAGCGTGACGAGCCGAGTCCGTAGACACCAAATTTGTGGACTTTGGACAAACTTTTCCGTTCGACATTCACACTAGTCTTAATGGTGTGGCACCTCAGCATATGAGAGATGACCCTTCGGAAGGGAGCGACTCAGAAGGCTGGGGCTGACATATGTTACTCAGCGTGACGAGCCGAGTCCGTAGATACCAAATTTGTGGACTTTGACAAATTTTCGTCGCAGCAAGCGGGCCTCGGAGCGTTTAACGAGGCATCCCTTCGACGGGAGCGACTAGAAGCCTGGGGCTGACATATGTTACTCAGCGTGACGAGCCGAGTCCGTAGACACCAAATTTGTGGACTTTGAAAATTTTTCGTTATTCACACAGAATTTAAGTGTCTCCCGGCAGCATATGAGAGCATGGCCCTTCGGAAGGGAGCGACTCAGAAGGCTGGGGCTGACATATGTTACTCAGCGTGACGAGCCGAGTCCGTAGACACCAAATTTGTGGACTTTGGACAAACTTTTCCGTTTGACATTCACACTAGTCTTAATGGTGTGGCACCTCAGCATATGAGAGATGACCCTTCGGAAGGGAGCGACTCAGAAGGCTGGGGCTGACATATGTTACTCAGCGTGACGAGCCGAGTCCGTAGACACCCAATTTGTGGACTTTGGACAAACTTTTCCGTTGACATTTCACACTAGTCTTAATGGTGTGGCACCTCAGCATATGAGAGATGACCCTTCGGAAGGGAGCGACTCAGAAGGCTGGGGCTGACATATGTTACTCAGCGTGACGAGCCGAGTCCGTAGACACCCAATTTGTGGACTTTTGACAAAATTTTTCGTCGCAGCAAGCGGGCCTCGGAGACGTTTAACGAGGCATCCCTTCCGACGGAGCGACTTAGAAGCCTGGGGCTGACATATGTTACTCAGCGTGACGAGCCGAGTCCGTAGATACCAAATTTGTGGACTTTCGAGAAAATTTTTCGGAAATTATTAAAACACAGAATTTAACCGTGTCCCCGGCAGCATATGAGAGACCGCCCATGGCGGCCTTCGGAAGGGAGCGACTCAGAAGGCTGGGGCTGACATATGTTACTCAGCGTGACGAGCCGAGTCCGTAGACACCAAACTTGTGGACTTTGGACAAACTTTTCCGTTGCCACATTCACACTAGTCTTAATGGTGTGGCACCTCAGCATATGAGAGATGACCCTTCGGAAGGGAGCGACTCAGAAGGCTGGGGCTGACATATGTTACTCAGCGTGACGAGCCGAGTCCGTAGACACCCAATTTGTGGACTTTTGACAAAATTTTCGTCGCAGCAAGCGGCCTCGAGAGATGTTAACGAGCATCCCTTCCGACGGGAGCGACTTAGAAGCTGGGGCTGATC
>BDMU01000341.1:0-17717 GCA_002217815.1 Seriola quinqueradiata
AAAAAAGTCATAGTATAGCATGGCAAAAAAAGGTCATAGTATAGGCATGGGCAAAAAAAGTCATAAAAAGTCATAGTATAGCATGGCATAAAAAGTCATAAAAAAGTCATAGTATAGCATGGCATAAAAAGTCATAAAAAAGTCATAAGTATGCATGGCAAAAAAAAAGATAAGTAATAGCATGGCATATAAAAGTCATAAAAAGTCATATATATGCATGGCAAAAAAAGTCATAAAAGTCATAGTATAGCATGGCAAAAAAAAGTCATAGTATACAGGGCAAAAAAAGTCATAAAAAAGTCATAGTATAGCATGGCATAAAAAGTCATAAAAAAGTCATAGTATAGCATGGCAAAAAAGTCATAAAAAGTCATAGTATAGCATTGGCAAAAAAAGTCATAGTATAGCATGGCATAAAAAAGTCATAAAAAGTCATAGTATAGGCATGGCATAAAAAGTCATAAAAAAAGTCATAGTATAGCATGGCAATAAAAAGTGCATAAAAAAGTCATAGTTATTGGCATGGCAAAAAAGTCATAAAAAGTCATAGTATAGCATGGCAAAAAAAAGTCATAGTATAGCATGGCTAAAAAAAGTCATAAAAAAGTTCATAGTATAGCATGGCAATAAAAAAGTCATAAAAAAGTCATAGTATAGCATGGCGTAAAAAAGTCATAAAAAAGTCATAGTATAGCATGGTAAAAAAAAGAATATAGTATAGCATGGCAAAAAAAGTCATAAAAAGTCATAGTATAGAGCATGGCGTAAAAAGTCATAAAAAGTCATAGTATATGCATGGCAAAAAAGTCATAGTATAAACATGGCATAGAGATCATAGAAGCATGGCATAAAAAGTCATAAAAAAACATAAGTATGCATGGCAAAAAAAAGTCATAGTATAGCATGGCAAAAAAAAGTCATAGTATAGTTAGATGGCAAAAAAAGTCATAAAAAAGTCATAGTATAGCATGGCAAAAAAAGTCATAGTATAGCATGCAAAAAAGTCATAGTATAGCATGGCATAAAAAAGTCATAGTATAGCATGGCAAAAAAAAAGTCATAGTATAGCATGGCATAAAAAGTCATAAAAAAGTCATAGTATAGCATGGCTAAAAAGTCATAAAAAAGTCATAGTATAGCATGGCGTAAAAAAAAGAATCATAGTATCAGCATGTCATAAAAAGTCAATAAAAAAAGTCATAGTATAGCATGGCAAAAAAAGTCATAAAAAAAGTCATAGTATAGCATGGGCAAAAAAGTCATAGTCATAGGCATGGCAAAAAAAGTCATAAGTCATAGTATAGCATGGCAATAAAAAAGTCATAAAAAAGTCATAGTATAAGGCATGGCAAAAAAAGTCCATAGTATAGCATGGCAAAAAAAAGTCATAGTATAGCATGGCAAAAAAGTCATAAAAAAGTCATAGTATAGCATGGCAAAAAAAGTATAAAAAAGTCATAGTATAGCATGGCAAAAAAAAAGTCATAAAAAAGTAGTATAGCATGGCAAAAAAAGTCATAAAGTCATAGTATAGCATGGCATAAAAAGTCATAAAAAGTCATAGTATAGGCATGGCGTAAAAAGTCATAAAAAAAGTCATAGTATAGCATGGCAAAAAAAGTATAGTATAGCTGGCATAAAAAGTCCATAAAAAGTCATAGTATAGCATGGCATAAAAAGTCATAAAAAAGTCATAGTATAGCATGGCAAAAAAAAGTCATAGTATAGCATGGCAAAAAAGTCATAAAAAAGTCATAGTATAGCATGGCATAAAAAAGTCATAAAAAAAGTCATAGTATAGCATGGCAAAAAAGTCATAAAAAGTCATAGTATAGCATGGCAAAAAAAAGTCATAGTATAGCATGGCATAAAAAGTCATAAAAAAGTCATAGTATAGCATGGCAAAAAAAAGTCATAGTATAGCATGGCATAAAAAGTCATAAAAAAGTCATAGTATAGCATGGCAAAAAAAAGTCATAGTATAGCATGGCATAAAAAGTCATAGTATAGTATGGCAAAAAAAAAAAAAAGTCATAGTATAGCATGGCATAAAAAGTCATAAAAAAGTCATAGTATAGCATGGCATAAAAAGTCATAAAAAAGTCATAGTATAGCATGGCAAAAAAAAGATATAGTATAGCATGGCATAAAAAGTCATAAAAAAGTCATAGTATAGCATGGCAAAAAAGTCATAAAAAAGTCATAGTATAGCATGGCAAAAAAAAGTCATAGTATAGCATGGCAAAAAAAGTCATAAAAAAGTCATAGTATAGCATGGCATAAAAAGTCATAAAAAAGTCATAGTATAGCATGGCAAAAAAGTCATAAAAAAGTCATAGTATAGCATGGCAAAAAAAGTCATAGTATAGCATGGCATAAAAAGTCAAAAAAGTCATAGTATAGCATGGCAAAAAAAGTCATAAAAAAGTCATAGTATAGCATGGCAAAAAAAGTCATAGTATAGCATGGCAAAAAAGTCATAAAAAAGTCATAGTATAGCATGGCATAAAAAGTCATAAAAAAGTCATAGTATAGCATGGCAAAAAGTCATAAAAAAGTCATAGTATAGCATGGCAAAAAAAAGATATAGTATAGCATGGCATAAAAAGTCATAAAAAAGTCATAGTATAGCATGGCAAAAAAAAGTCATAAAAAAGTCATAGTATAGCATGTTAAAAAAAGATATAGTATAGCATGGCAAAAAAAGTCATAAAAAAGTCATAGTATAGCATGGCAAAAAAGTCATAAAAAAGTCATAGTATAGCATGGCAAAAAAAAGTCATAGTATAGCATGGCAAAAAAAGTCATAGTATAGCATGGCAAAAAAAAAAAAGTCATAGTATAGCATGGCAAAAAAGTCATAAAAAAGTCATAGTATAGCATGGCATAAAAAGTCATAAAAAAGTCATAGTATAGCATGGCATAAAAAGTCATAAAAAGTCATAGTATAGCATGGCATAAAAAGTCATAAAAAAGTCATAGTATAGCATGGCAAAAAAAGTCATAGTATAGCATGGCAAAAAAAAGTCATAGTATAGCATGGCAAAAAAGTCATAAAAAAGTCATAGTATAGCATGGCAAAAAAAAGTCATAGTATAGCATGGCATAAAAAGTCATAAAAAAGTCATAGTATAGCATGGCATAAAAAGTCATAAAAAAAGTCATAGTATAGCATGGCAAAAAAGTCATAAAAAAGTCATAGTATAGCATGGCATAAAAAAGTCATAAAAAAGTCATAGTATAGCATGGCAAAAAAAAGTCATAGTATAGCATGGCAAAAAAAAGTCATAGTATAGCATGGCAAAAAAAGTCATAAAAAAGTCATAGTATAGCATGGCAAAAAAGTCATAAAAAAGTCATAGTATAGCATGGCAAAAAAAGTCATAGTATAGCATGGCAAAAAAAGTCATAAAAAAGTCATAGTATAGCATGGCATAAAAAGTCATAAAAAAGTCATAGTATAGCATGGCGTAAAAAGTCATAAAAAAGTCATAGTATAGCATGGCAAAAAAAAGATATAGTATAGCATGGCATAAAAAGTCATAAAAAAGTCATAGTATAGCATGGCATAAAAAGTCATAAAAAAGTCATAGTATAGCATGGCAAAAAAAAGTCATAGTATAGCATGGCAAAAAAAGTCATAAAAAAGTCATAGTATAGCATGGCATAAAAAGTCATAAAAAAGTCATAGTATAGCATGGCAAAAAAGTCATAAAAAGTCATAGTATAGCATGGCAAAAAAAAGTCATAGTATAGCATGGCATAAAAAGTCATAAAAAAGTCATAGTATAGCATGGCAAAAAAAAGTCATAGTATAGCATGGCAAAAAAGTCATAAAAAAGTCATAGTATAGCATGGCAAAAAAAAGTCATAGTATAGCATGGCAAAAAAAGTCATAGTATAGCATGGCAAAAAAAGTCATAAAAAAGTCATAGTATAGCATGGCATAAAAAGTCATAAAAAAGTCATAGTATAGCATGGCATAAAAAGTCATAAAAAAGTCATAGTATAGCATGGCAAAAAAAAGTCATAGTATAGCATGGCATAAAAAGTCATAAAAAAGTCATAGTATAGCATGGCAAAAAAAGTCATAAAAAAGTCATAGTATAGCATGGCAAAAAAAGTCATAGTATAGCATGGCAAAAAAAGTCATAAAAAAGTCATAGTATAGCATGGCATAAAAAGTCATAAAAAAGTCATAGTATAGCATGGCTAAAAAGTCATAAAAAAGTCATAGTATAGCATGGCAAAAAAAAGTCATAGTATAGCATGGCATAAAAAGTCATAAAAAAGTCATAGTATAGCATGGCATAAAAAGTCATAAAAAAGTCATAGTATAGCATGGCAAAAAAAGTCATAGTATAGCATGGCAAAAAAAGTCATAAAAAAGTCATAGTATAGCATGGCATAAAAAGTCATAAAAAAGTCATAGTATAGCATGGCGTAAAAAGTCATAAAAAGTCATAGTATAGCATGGCAAAAAAAGTCATAAAAAAGTCATAGTATAGCATGGCAAAAAAAGTCATAAAAAAGTCATAGTATAGCATGGCAAAAAAAGTCATAGTATAGCATGGCAAAAAAGTCATAAAAAAGTCATAGTATAGCATGGCAAAAAGTCATAAAAAGTCATAGTATAGCATGGCAAAAAAAGTCATAGTATAACATGGCAAAAAAAGTCATAGTATAGCATGGCATAAAAAGTCATAAAAAAGTCATAGTATAGCATGGCAAAAAAAGTCATAGTATAGCATGGCAAAAAAAAGTCATAGTATAGCATGGCATAAAAAGTCATAAAAAAGTCATAGTATAGCATGGCAAAAAAGTCATAAAAAAGTCATAGTATAGCATGGCAAAAAAAGTCATAGTATAGCATGGCAAAAAAGTCATAAAAAAGTCATAGTATAGCATGGCAAAAAAGTCATAAAAAAGTCATAGTATAGCATGGCAAAAAGTCATAAAAAAGTCATAGTATAGCATGGCAAAAAAGTCATAAAAAAGTCATAGTATAGCATGGCAAAAAAAGTCATAGTATAGCATGGCAAAAAAAAGTCATAGTATAGCATGGCAAAAAAAGTCATAAAAAAGTCATAGTATAGCATGGCAAAAAAAAGTCATAGTATAGCATGGCATAAAAAGTCATAAAAAAGTCATAGTATAGCATGGCATAAAAAGTCATAAAAAAGTCATAGTATAGCATGGCAAAAAAAGTCATAGTATAGCATGGCAAAAAAGTCATAAAAAAGTCATAGTATAGCATGGCAAAAAAAAGTCATAGTATAGCATGGCAAAAAAAGTCATAGTATAGCATGGCAAAAAAAGTCATAGTATAGCATGGCATAAAAAGTCATAAAAAAGTCATAGTATAGCATGGCGTAAAAAGTCATAAAAAAGTCATAGTATAGCATGGCAAAAAAAAGTCATAGTATAGCATGGCAAAAAAGTCATAAAAAAGTCATAGTATAGCATGGCATAAAAAGTCATAAAAAAGTCATAGTATAGCATGGCAAAAAAAGTCATAGTATAGCATGGCAAAAAAAGTCATAGTATAGCATGGCAAAAAAAGTCATAAAAAAGTCATAGTATAGCATGGCAAAAAAAAGTCATAGTATAGCATGGCATAAAAAGTCATAAAAAAGTCATAGTATAGCATGGCATAAAAAGTCATAAAAAAGTCATAGTATAGCATGGCAAAAAAGTCATAAAAAAGTCATAGTATAGCATGGCAAAAAAGTCATAAAAAAGTCATAGTATAGCATGGCAAAAAAAGTCATAGTATAGCATGGCAAAAAAGTCATAAAAAAGTCATAGTATAGCATGGCAAAAAAAAGTCATAGTATAGCATGGCAAAAAAGTCATAAAAAAGTCATAGTATAGCATGGCAAAAAAAGTCATAGTATAGCATGGCATAAAAAAGTCATAAAAAAGTCATAGTATAGCATGGCAAAAAAAGTCATAAAAAAGTCATAGTATAGCATGGCAAAAAAAGTCATAGTATAGCATGGCAAAAAAGTCATAAAAAAGTCATAGTATAGCATGGCATAAAAAGTCATAAAAAAGTCATAGTATAGCATGGCAAAAAAGTCATAAAAAAGTCATAGTATAGCATGGCAAAAAAAAGACATAGTATAGCATGGCATAAAAAGTCATAAAAAAGTCATAGTATAGCATGGCAAAAAAAGTCATAAAAAAGTCATAGTATAGCATGGCAAAAAAAAGTCATAGTATAGCATGGCAAAAAAAGTCATAGTATAGCATGGCAAAAAAAGTCATAAAAAAGTCATAGTATAGCATGGCATAAAAAGTCATAAAAAAGTCATAGTATAGCATGGCAAAAAAAAGTCATAGTATAGCATGGCAAAAAAAAGTCATAGTATAGCATGGCAAAAAAGTCATAAAAAAGTCATAGTATAGCATGGCAAAAAAAGTCATAGTATAGCATGGCATAAAAAGTCATAAAAAAGTCATAGTATAGCATGGCATAAAAAGTCATAAAAAAGTCATAGTATAGCATGGCATAAAAAGTCATAAAAAAGTCATAGTATAGCATGGCAAAAAAAGTCATAGTATAGCATGGCAAAAAAAGTCATAAAAAAGTCATAGTATAGCATGGCATAAAAAGTCATAAAAAAGTCATAGTATAGCATGGCAAAAAAAGTCATAGTATAGCATGGCAAAAAAAGTCATAAAAAAGTCATAGTATAGCATGGCAAAAAAAAAAAAGTCATAGTATAGCATGGCAAAAAAAGTCATAGTATAATGGCAAAAAAAGTCATAGTATAGCATGGCATAAAAAGTCATAAAAAAGTCATAGTATAGCATGGCAAAAAAAGTCATAGTATAGCATGGCAAAAAAAAGTCATAGTATAGCATGGCATAAAAAGTCATAAAAAAGTCATAGTATAGCATGGCAAAAAAAGTCATAAAAAAGTCATAGTATAGCATGGCAAAAAAAGTCATAGTATAGCATGGCAAAAAAGTCATAAAAAAGTCATAGTATAGCATGGCAAAAAAAGTCATAAAAAAGTCATAGTATAGCATGGCATAAAAAGTCATAAAAAAGTCATAGTATAGCATGGCATAAAAAGTCATAAAAAAGTCATAGTATAGCATGGCAAAAAAAGTCATAGTATAGCATGGCAAAAAAAGTCATAGTATAGCATGGCAAAAAAAGTCATAAAAAAGTCATAGTATAGCATGGCAAAAAAGTCATAAAAAAGTCATAGTATAGCATGGCAAAAAAAAGTCATAGTATAGCATGGCAAAAAAGTCATAAAAAAGTCATAGTATAGCATGGCAAAAAAGTCATAAAAAAGTCATAGTATAGCATGGCAAAAAAGTCATAAAAAAGTCATAGTATAGCATGGCAAAAAGTCATAAAAAAGTCATAGTATAGCATGGCAAAAAAAGTCATAGTATAGCATGGCATAAAAAGTCATAAAAAAGTCATAGTATAGCATGGCAAAAAAAAGTCATAGTATAGCATGGCAAAAAAAAGTCATAGTATAGCATGGCAAAAAAGTCATAAAAAAGTCATAGTATAGCATGGCAAAAAAAGTCATAGTATAGCATGGCATAAAAAGTCATAAAAAAGTCATAGTATAGCATGGCAAAAAAAGTCATAGTATAGCATGGCAAAAAAAGTCATAAAAAAGTCATAGTATAGCATGGCAAAAAAAGTCATAAAAAAGTCATAGTATAGCATGGCAAAAAAAAGTCATAGTATAGCATGGCAAAAAAAGTCATAGTATAGCATGGCATAAAAAGTCATAAAAAAGTCATAGTATAGCATGGCATAAAAAGTCATAAAAAAGTCATAGTATAGCATGGCATAAAAAGTCATAAAAAAGTCATAGTATAGCATGGCAAAAAAAAGTCATAGTATAGCATGGCAAAAAAGTCATAAAAAGTCATAGTATAGCATGGCATAAAAAGTCATAAAAAAGTCATAGTATAGCATGGCAAAAAAAGTCATAGTATAGCATGGCATAAAAAGTCATAAAAAGTCATAGTATAGCATGGCATAAAAAGTCATAAAAAAGTCATAGTATAGCATGGCAAAAAAAGTCATAGTATAGCATGGCAAAAAAAGTCATAGTATAGCATGGCAAAAAAAGTCATAAAAAAGTCATAGTATAGCATGGCAAAAAAGTCATAAAAAAGTCATAGTATAGCATGGCATAAAAAGTCATAGTATAGCATGGCAAAAAAAGTCATAGTATAGCATGGCAAAAAAAGTCATAAAAAAGTCATAGTATAGCATGGCAAAAAAAGTCATAGTATAGCATGGCAAAAAAGTCATAAAAAAGTCATAGTATAGCATGGCAAAAAAAGTCATAAAAAAGTCATAGTATAGCATGGCAAAAAAAGTCATAGTATAGCATGGCAAAAAAGTCATAAAAAAGTCATAGTATAGCATGGCATAAAAAGTCATAAAAAAGTCATAGTATAGCATGGCATAAAAAGTCATAGTATAGCATGGCATAAAAAGTCATAAAAAAGTCATAGTATAGCATGGCAAAAAAAAGTCATAGTATAGCATGGCAAAAAAAGTCATAAAAAAGTCATAGTATAGCATGGCATAAAAAAGTCATAAAAAAGTCATAGTATAGCATGGCAAAAAGTCATAAAAAAGTCATAGTATAGCATGGCAAAAAAAGTCATAGTATAGCATGGCATAAAAAGTCATAAAAAGTCATAGTATAGCATGGCAAAAAAGTCATAAAAAAGTCATAGTATAGCATGGCAAAAAAAAGTCATAGTATAGCATGGCAAAAAAAGTCATAAAAAAGTCATAGTATAGCATGGCATAAAAAGTCATAAAAAAGTCATAGTATAGCATGGCATAAAAAGTCATAAAAAGTCATAGTATAGCATGGCAAAAAAAAGTCATAGTATAGCATGGCATAAAAAGTCATAAAAAAGTCATAGTATAGCATGGCAAAAAAGTCATAAAAAAGTCATAGTATAGCATGGCAAAAAAGTCATAAAAAAGTCATAGTATAGCATGGCAAAAAAAGTCATAAAAAAGTCATAGTATAGCATGGCAAAAAAGTCATAAAAAAGTCATAGTATAGCATGGCAAAAAAAGTCATAGTATAGCATGGCAAAAAAAGTCATAAAAAAGTCATAGTATAGCATGGCATAAAAAAGTCATAAAAAAGTCATAGTATAGCATGGCATAAAAAGTCATAAAAAAGTCATAGTATAGCATGGCATAAAAAGTCATAAAAAAGTCATAGTATAGCATGGCAAAAAAAGTCATAAAAAAGTCATAGTATAGCATGGCAAAAAAGTCATAAAAAAGTCATAGTATAGCAAGGCATAAAAAGTCATAGTATAGCATGGCAAAAAAAGTCATAGTATAGCATGGCATAAAAAGTCATAAAAAAGTCATAGTATAGCATGGCAAAAAAAAGTCATAATAAAAAAAAAAGTCATAGTATAGCATGGCAAAAAAGTCATAAAAAAGTCATAGTATAGCATGGCAAAAAAAAGTCATAGTATAGCATGGCATAAAAAGTCATAAAAAAGTCATAGTATAGCATGGCATAAAAAGTCATAAAAAAGTCATAGTATAGCATGGCAAAAAAAGTCATAGTATAGCATGGCAAAAAAAGTCATAAAAAAGTCATAGTATAGCATGGCATAAAAAGTCATAAAAAAGTCATAGTATAGCATGGCTAAAAAGTCATAAAAAAGTCATAGTATAGCATGGCAAAAAAAAGATATAGTATAGCATGGCATAAAAAGTCATAAAAAAGTCATAGTATAGCATGGCAAAAAAAGTCATAAAAAAGTCATAGTATAGCATGGCAAAAAAAAGTCATAGTATAGCATGGCAAAAAAGTCATAGTATAGCATGGCATAAAAAGTCATAAAAAAGTCATAGTATAGCATGGCGTAAAAAGTCATAAAAAAGTCATAGTATAGCATGGCAAAAAAAAGATATAGTATAGCATGGCATAAAAAGTCATAAAAAGTCATAGTATAGCATGGCAAAAAAGTCATAAAAAAGTCATAGTATAGCATGGCAAAAAAAAGTCATAGTATAGCATGGCAAAAAAATCATAAAAAAGTCATAGTATAGCATGGCATAAAAAGTCATAAAAAAGTCATAGTATAGCATGGCAAAAAGTCATAAAAAAGTCATAGTATAGCATGGCAAAAAAAAAGTCATAGTATAGCATGGCATAAAAAGTCATAAAAAAGTCATAGTATAGCATGGCAAAAAAGTCATAAAAAAGTCATAGTATAGCATGGCAAAAAAAAGTCATAGTATAGCATGGCAAAAAAAGTCATAAAAAAGTCATAGTATAGCATGGCATAAAAAGTCATAAAAAAGTCATAGTATAGCATGGCGTAAAAAGTCATAAAAAAGTCATAGTATAGCATGGCAAAAAAAAGATAGTATAGCATGGCATAAAAAGTCATAAAAAAGTCATAGTATAGCATGGCAAAAAAAGTCATAAAAAAGTCATAGTATAGCATGGCAAAAAAAAGTCATAGTATAGCATGGCAAAAAAAGTCATAAAAAAGTCATAGTATAGCATGGCATAAAAAGTCATAAAAAAGTCATAGTATAGCATGGCGTAAAAAGTCATAAAAAAGTCATAGTATAGCATGGCAAAAAAAAGTCATAGTATAGCATGGCATAAAAAGTCATAAAAAAGTCATAGTATAGCATGGCAAAAAAAGTCATAAAAAAGTCATAGTATAGCATGGCAAAAAAAGTCATAGTATAGCATGGCAAAAAAAGTCATAGTATAGCATGGCAAAAAAGTCATAAAAAAGTCATAGTATAGCATGGCATAAAAAAGTCATAAAAAAGTCATAGTATAGCATGGCAAAAAAAAGTCATAGTATAGCATGGCAAAAAAAAGTCATAGTATAGCATGGCAAAAAAGTCATAAAAAAGTCATAGTATAGCATGGCAAAAAAAAGTCATAGTATAGCATGGCAAAAAAGTCATAAAAAAGTCATAGTATAGCATGGCATAAAAAGTCATAAAAAAGTCATAGTATAGCATGGCATAAAAAGTCATAAAAAAGTCATAGTATAGCATGGCAAAAAAAGTCATAGTATAGCATGGCAAAAAAGTCATAAAAAAGTCATAGTATAGCATGGCAAAAAAAGTCATAAAAAAGTCATAGTATAGCATGGCAAAAAAAGTCATAGTATAGCATGGCAAAAAAAGTCATAAAAAAGTCATAGTATAGCATGGCATAAAAAGTCATAAAAAAGTCATAGTATAGCATGGCAAAAAAAGTCATAGTATAGCATGGCAAAAAAAGTCATAGTATAGCATGGCAAAAAAAGTCATAAAAAAGTCATAGTATAGCATGGCAAAAAAAGTCATAGTATAGCATGGCAAAAAAAAGTCATAGTATAGCATGGCATAAAAAGTCATAAAAAAGTCATAGTATAGCATGGCATAAAAAGTCATAAAAAAGTCATAGTATAGCATGGCAAAAAAAGTCATAGTATAGCATGGCAAAAAAAAGTCATAAAAAAGTCATAGTATAGCATGGCAAAAAAGTCATAAAAAAGTCATAGTATAGCATGGCAAAAAGTCATAAAAAAGTCATAGTATAGCATGGCAAAAAAGTCATAAAAAAGTCATAGTATAGCATGGCAAAAAAAAGTCATAGTATAGCATGGCAAAAAAAAGTCATAGTATAGCATGGCAAAAAAAGTCATAAAAAAGTCATAGTATAGCATGGCAAAAAAAGTCATAAAAAAGTCATAGTATAGCATGGCAAAAAAAGTCATAGTATAGCATGGCATAAAAAAGTCATAAAAAAGTCATAGTATAGCATGGCATAAAAAGTCATAAAAAAGTCATAGTATAGCATGGCAAAAAAAGTCATAAAAAAGTCATAGTATAGCATGGCAAAAAGTCATAAAAAAGTCATAGTATAGCATGGCAAAAAAAAGTCATAGTATAGCATGGCATAAAAAGTCATAAAAAAGTCATAGTATAGCATGGCAAAAAAAGTCATAGTATAGCATGGCAAAAAAAGTCATAAAAAAGTCATAGTATAGCATGGCAAAAAAAGTCATAGTATAGCATGGCATAAAAAGTCATAAAAAAGTCATAGTATAGCATGGCAAAAAAAAGTCATAGTATAGCATGGCAAAAAAAGTCATAAAAAAGTCATAGTATAGCATGGCAAAAAAAGTCATAAAAAAGTCATAGTATAGCATGGCAAAAAAAAGTCATAGTATAGCATGGCAAAAAAAGTCATAGTATAGCATGGCAAAAAAGTCATAAAAAAGTCATAGTATAGCATGGCATAAAAAGTCATAAAAAAGTCATAGTATAGCATGGCATAAAAAGTCATAAAAAAGTCATAGTATAGCATGGCAAAAAAAAGTCATAGTATAGCATGGCAAAAAAGTCATAAAAAAGTCATAGTATAGCATGGCATAAAAAGTCATAAAAAAGTCATAGTATAGCATGGCAAAAAAGTCATAGTATAGCATGGCAAAAAAAGTCATAGTATAGCATGGCAAAAAAAGTCATAAAAAAGTCATAGTATAGCATGGCAAAAAAAGTCATAAAAAAGTCATAGTATAGCATGGCAAAAAAAGTCATAGTATAGCATGGCAAAAAAAGTCATAGTATAGCATGGCAAAAAAAAGTCATAAAAAAGTCATAGTATAGCATGGCAAAAAAGTCATAGTATAGCATGGCATAAAAAGTCATAAAAAGTCATAGTATAGCATGGCAAAAAAAGTCATAAAAAAGTCATAGTATAGCATGGCAAAAAAAAGTCATAGTATAGCATGGCATAAAAAGTCATAAAAAAGTCATAGTATAGCATGGCATAAAAAGTCATAAAAAAGTCATAGTATAGCATGGCAATAAAGTCATAGTATAGCATGGCATAAAAGTCATAAAAAAGTCATAGTATAGCATGGCAAAAAAAGTCATAGTATAGCATGGCAAAAAAAGTCATAAAAAAGTCATAGTATAGCATGGCATAAAAAAGTCATAAAAAAGTCATAGTATAGCATGGCTAAAAAGTCATAAAAAAGTCATAGTATAGCATGGCAAAAAAAAAGATATAGTATAGCATGGCATAAAAAGTCATAAAAAAGTCATAGTATAGCATGGCAAAAAAAGTCATAAAAAGTCATAGTATAGCATGGCAAAAAAAAGTCATATATAGCATGGCAAAAAAAGTCATAAAAAGTCATAGTATAGCATGGCATAAAAAGTCATAAAAAAGTCATAGTATAGCATGGCAAAAAAAGTCATAAAAAAGTCATAGTATAGCATGGCAAAAAAAAAGTCATAGTATAGCATGGCATAAAAAGTCATAAAAAAGTCATAGTATAGCATGGCAAAAAAAGTCATAAAAAAGTAGTATAGCATGGCATAAAAAGTCATAAAAAAGTCATAGTATAGCATGGCAAAAAAGTCATAAAAAAGTCATAGTATAGCATGGCAAAAAGTCATAAAAAAGTCATAGTATAGCATGGCAAAAAAAGTCATAGTATAGCATGGCAAAAAAAGTCATAAAAAAGTCATAGTATAGCATGGCATAAAAAGTCAAAAAAGTCATAGTATAGCATGGCAAAAAAAGTCATAAAAAAGTCATAGTATAGCATGGCATAAAAAGTCATAAAAAAGTCATAGTATAGCATGGCAAAAAAGTCATAAAAAAAGTCATAGTATAGCATGGCAAAAAGTCATAAAAAAAGTCATAGTATAGCAGGCAAAAAAAGTCATAGTATACATGGCAAAAAAAGTCATAGTATAGCATGGCATAAAAAGTCATAAAAAAGTCATAGTATAGCATGGCAAAAAAAAAAGTCATAGTATAGCATAAAAAAAGTCATAGTATAGCATGGCAAAAAAAGTCATAAAAAAGTCATAGTATAGCATGGCAAAAAAAAGTCATGTATAGCATGGCATAAAAAGTCATAAAAAGTCATAGTATAGCATGGCATAAAAAGTCATAAAAAAGTCATAGTATAGCATGGCAAAAAAAAGTCATAGTATAGCATGGCAAAAAAGTCATAAAAAAAGTCATAGTATAGCATGCATAAAAAGTCATAAAAAAGTCATAGTATAGCATGGCGTAAAAGTCATAAAAAAGTCATAGTTATAGCATGGCCAAAAAAAGTCATAGTATAGCATGGCAAAAAAGTCATAAAAAAGTCATAGTATAGCATGGCAAAAAAGTCATAAAAAAGTCATAGTATAGCATGGCAAAAAAGTCATAGTATAGCATGGCAAAAAAAAGTCATAGTATAGCATGGCAAAAAAGTCATAAAAAAGTCATAGTATAGCATGGCAAAAAAGTCATAAAAAAGTCATAGTATAGCATGGCAAAAAAAAGTCATAGTATAGCATGGCATAAAAAAAGTCATAAAAAAAGTCATAGTATAGCATGGCAAAAAAGTCATAAAAAAGTCATAGTATAGCATGGCAAAAAAAAGTCATAGTATAGCATGGCAAAAAAAGTCATAAAAAAAGTCATAGTATAGCATGGCATAAAAAGTCATAAAAAAAGTCATAGTATAGCATGGCAAAGTCATAAAAAAGTCATAGTATAGCATGGCAAAAAAAGTCATATATAAAAAAAGTCATAGTATAGCATGGCATAAAAAGTCATAAAAAAGTCATAGTATAGCATGGCAAAAAAAAGTCATAGTATAGCATGGCAAAAAAAGTCATAGTATAGCATGGCAAAAAAGTCATAAAAAAGTCATAGTATAGCATGGCAAAAAAAATCATAGTATAGCATGGCATAAAAAGTCATAAAAAGTCATAGTATAGCATGGCAAAAAAGTCATAAAAAAGTCATAGTATAGCATGGCAAAAAAAGTCATAGTATAGCATGGCAAAAAAGTCATAAAAAAGTCATAGTATAGCATGGCATAAAAAGTCATAAAAAAGTCATAGTATAGCATGGCGTAAAAAGTCATAAAAAAAGTCATAGTATAGCATGGCAAAAAAAGTCATAGTATAGCATGCATAAAAAGTCATAAAAAAAGTCATAGTATAGCATGGCAAAAAAAGTCATAAAAAAAGTCATAGTATAGCATGGCAAAAAAAAGTCATAGTATAGCATGGCAAAAAAGTCATAAAAAAGTCATAGTATAGCATGGCAAAAAAGTCATAAAAAAGTCATAGTATAGCATGGCGTAAAAAGTCATAAAAAAGTCATAGTATAGCATGGAAAAAAAAAAAGTCATAGTATAGCATGGCATAAAAAGTCATAAAAAAGTCATAGTATAGCATGGCAAAAAAAGTCATAAAAAAGTCATAGTATAGCATGGCAAAAAAAGTCATAGTATAGCATGGCAAAAAAAGTCATAAAAAAGTCATAGTATAGCATGGCATAAAAAGTCATAAAAAAGTCATAGTATAGCATGGCAAAAAAAGTCATAGTATAGCATGGCAAAAAAAGTCATAGTATAGCATGGCAAAAAAAGTCATAAAAAAGTCATAGTATAGCATGGCATAAAAAAGTCATAAAAAAGTCATAGTATAGCATGGCTAAAAAGTCATAAAAAAGTCATAGTATAGCATGGCAAAAAAAGATATAGTATAGCATGGCATAAAAAGTCATAAAAAAGTCATAGTATAGCATGGCAAAAAAGTCATAAAAAGTCATAGTATAGCATTGCGCAAAAAAAAGTCATAGTATAGCATGGCAAAAAAGTCATAAAAAAAGTCATAGTTATAGCATGGCATAAAAGTCATAAAAAAGTCATAGTATAGCATGGCAAAAAAGTCATAAAAAAGTCATAGTATAGCATGGCAAAAAAAAGTCATAGTATAGCATGGCATAAAAAGTCATAAAAAAGTCATAGTATAGCATGGCCAAAAAAAGTCATAAAAAAGTCATAGTATAGCATGGCAAAAAAAGTCATAGTATAGCATGGCAAAAAAGTCATAAAAAAGTCATAGTATAGCATGGCATAAAAAAGTCATAAAAAGTCATAGTATAGCATGGCAAAAAAAGTCATAGTATAGCATGGCAAAAAAGTCAAAAAAAGTCATAGTATAGCATGGCATAAAAAGTCATAAAAAAGTCATAGTATAGCATGGCGTAAAAAGTCATAAAAAAGTCATAGTATAGCATGGCCAAAAAAAAGATATAGTTATAGCATGCATAAAAAGTCATAAAAAAAGTCATAGTATAGCATGGCAAAAAAAGTCATAAAAAAGTCATAGTATAGCATGGCAAAAAAAAGTCATAGTATAGCATGGCAAAAAAAGTCATAAAAAAGTCATAGTATAGCATGGCATAAAAAGTCATAAAAAAGTCATAGTATAGCATGGCGTAAAAAAGTCATAAAAAAGTCATAGTATAGCATGGTCAAAAAAAGATCATTAGTATAGCATGGCATAAAAAGTCATAAAAAAGTCATAGTATAGCATGGCAAAAAAGTCATAAAAAAAGTCATAGTATTAGCATGGCAAAAAAAGTCATAGTATAGCATGGCAAAAAAAACTCATTAAAAAAGTCATAGTATAGCATGGCATAAAAAGTCATAAAAAAGTCATAGTATAGCATGGCAAAAAAAAAGTCATAGTATAGCATGGCAAAAAAAACGTCATAGCATAGTATGGCAAAAAAAAAAGTCATAGTGTAGTATGGCAAAAAAAAAGTCATAGTATAGTATGGCAAAAAAAGTCATAAAAAAGTCATAGTATAGCATGGCAAAAAAAGTCATAGTTATAGCATGGCATAAAAAGTTCATAAAAAAGTCATAGTATAGCATGGCATAAAAAAGTCATAAAAAAGTCATAGTATAGCATGGCATAAAAAGTCATAAAAAGTCATAGTATAGCATGGCAAAAAAGTCATAGTATAGCATGGCAAAAAAAATCATAAAAACATTAGTATAGCATGGCAAAAAAGTCATAAAAAAGTCATAGTATAGCATGGCAAAAAAAGTCATAGTATAGCATGGCAAAAAAGTCATAAAAAAGTCATAGTATAGCATGGCATAAAAAAGTCATAAAAAAGTCATAGTATAGCATGGCGTAAAAAGTCATAAAAAAAGTCATAGGTATAGCATGGCAAAAAAAGTCATAGTATAGCATGGCAAAAAAAAGTTCATAAAAAGTCATAGTATAGCATGGCAAAAAAAAGTCATAGTATAGCATGGCAAAAAAAGTCATAAAAAAGTCATAGTATAGCATGGCAAAAAAAAAGTCATATAGCAATGGCAAAAAAGTCATAAAAAAGTCATTAGTATAGCATGGCTAAAAAAGTCATAAAAAAGTCATAGTATAGCATGGCAAAAAAAGTCATAAAAAAGTCATAGTATAGCATGGCAAAAAAAAGTCATAGTATAGCATGGCATAAAAAGTCATATAAAAGTCATAGTAGCATGGCAAAAAAGTCATAAAAAGTCATAGTATAGCATGGCATAAAAAGTCATAAAAAAGTCATAGTATAGCATGGCAAAAAAAGTCATAGTATAGCATGGAAAAAACAAGTCATAGTATAGCATGGGCAAAAAAAGTCATAAAAAAAGTCATAGTATAGCATGGCAAAAAAAAAGTCATAGTATAGCATGGCAAAAAAAAAGTCATAGTATAGCATGGCATAAAAAGTCATAAAAAAGTCATAGTATAGCATGGCAAAAAAGTCAAAAAAAGTCATAGTATAGCATGGCGTAAAAAGTCATAAAAAAGTCATAGTTATAGCATGGCAAAAAAAGATATATATAGCATGGCAAAAAAGTCA
>BDMU01000342.1:0-32781 GCA_002217815.1 Seriola quinqueradiata
GGATATTAATGGATGTAATGAAATAATTGCAGAAGGCGAAAACGGAATGATTATTCCGGTAAAGGATGAAAAGCTCTTGAAGAAACAATGACCTATTTTCTGAATAATCCTGAATTCAAAACCAAATTGACTCAGAACGCCAGAAAATTGATTCAAATCAAAATACGAAAGAACTCAATTTTGGCAAATACTGTTAAAAGAATACAAAGATTTAGAAGCCCTTCATAAACATGATTAAATTCGCGGCGCGATAGTTTTCAGTTAAATTTATAGCTAATGTATATATCATTTTATCAAACAGCAGCGGGATTTTACTGTTTCTCTGATTAGCTTAATAATTTGAGTCCAGTGCTTATTATGGTGATAATATTGTTGGCTATTGCAAATAAGGGTAAACCATTTTTTTTTTCAGGATAGGCCCGGCAAGTTTGGTAAGAATTTTAAAATTGTTAAATTTAAAACGATGACCGATGAGAAAATCGTAGTGGCGACTTGTTGCCGGACGCAAGAGAGATTAACTGCTATAGGAAATTTAGTCAGGAAGACGTCTATAGATGAAATTCCTCAATTGATAAATGTTTTTAAAGGGAGATATGAGCATTGGTTGGTCCCAGACCATTATTGCCTCAATATCTACAATTATATAATTCTCATCAAGCCAGGCGACATGATGTAAACAGGTATCACTGGTTGGGCTCAGGTAAACGGAAGGAATGCGATTAGCTGGACGCAGAAGTTTGATTATGATGTGTGGTATGTTGATAATATTTCCTTCAGCCTGATGTTAAGATATTATTTAAAACAGTAAAGAAGGTATTATCTCTGAAGGTATAAATACTGATAATATGGCAACTACAGAACCTTTTAACGGTAATAATTAGATAGTCTACGGCGCAAGTGGGTCATGCAAAAGTAATAATCGATCTTATTGATTCCATTGGAATAAGCTCTATCGATTATGTAGTCGATGATAATCCAGATGTCACCAGTATTTTGGGTTATAAAAGTGGAGCATAAGCTCAGTGGAGCGATGACTACTTTAGATTATATAATTGCCATTGGAAATAACCGAATAAGACAAAGGCTTGGCTGGTGAATTGAGCAAAAAACCATGTTTGCCATTGGTGCATCCTACTGCCGTTGTATCCACGCACTCAATACTGGATGTAGGTACAGTTGTGAGGCAAGTAGTTCTGTTAATCCATCGGTAAAATTGGTAAACATTGTATCTTGAATACGGCTCGTTAAGTAGAACATGATGTTGAGTTAGAAGATTTTGTTCATATTTCACCTGGGGCTGTAGTTGCGGGTAATGTTAAAATTGGGACTGGGACAACATGTTGGTGCAGGTGCTGTAATAATACCTGGAGTAAATATTGGGAAAATGGGTAACCGTGGGAGCAGTGCAGTTATTATCAAAGATGTCCCGGATAATGCCGTGGTGTTGGTAATCCTGACGAATTATAAAATATATAGCAATAAAGATGACTAAAGATAGATTTGGCTTTCTCACCACATATGGGTGGGACTGAGATAAAATATATAATGATGCATTTGATAACAACTGGATTGCTCATTAGGTCTAATGTTACAGGCTTCGAGGCGGATATAAAATCATATTTATTAGGGCAGGAAGATCCATCAATTGAAGTAGCTGCACTAAGCTCCGGAACAGTGCACTACATCTAGCGTTAATATTATTGGGTGTGAAGCAAGGGGATGAGGTGATATGTCAGAGCATGAACATTGCTGCATCGGCAAATCCTATAGTTTATCAAGGTGCTACTCCAGTGTTTGTTGATAGTGAATCTGAACTTTAATATTTGTCCTGTTCAATTGGAAGAGGCAATTAAAGAGAGAATTACTAAAGGGAAAAGCCAAAGCTATAATCGCAGTTCCTTATATGGGATGCCCTTAAGGTCGATGATATTCATAAGATATCAGAGAAATATGAAATTCCGGTAATTGAAGACAGCGCGGAGGCATTAGGGAGTCATTATAAAGGTAAGCAATGTGGGACATTCGGTGACTTAGCGATATTGTCTTTTAATGGGAATAAAATAATTACGACTTCTGGAGGAGGTGCGTTTGGTTACAGAAAACAGGATTGAAAAAAGAAGCAATTTTCTTGCAAACTCAGGCCAGAGATGAAGCTCCTCATTATCAACATAGCCAAATAGGTTATAACTATAGATTAAGTAATATAAGTGCCGGTATAGGTCGGGGGCAGATGGAGGTCTTGGATAAAAGAGTGTCGGGAAGACGTGATATGTTTCAAATTTTATGTAAATTTATTCCAAATGTTAATGGAGTAGAAGTTCATAGTGAACCTAATGATGATTATTTTAGTAATCACTGGCTCTCGATTATAAGTGTGGATGAAAACAAACAGGCGGTTATAAGCAGAGAGGATATTAGAAAGAGTTTGGAACTAGAGAATACGAATGCAGGCCATTATGGAAACCTATGCATATGCAACCGGTATTTAAGGAGAGCCCTTATTACGGCACGGGAATTGCCGAGACATTCTTTAAAATGGTTTATGTTTGCCCAGTGGTTCGAATCTTACAGATGATGATAGATTAGAATTAAAAAGGCAATATTGAATTGTTTTAATAATAGATTCAAAACTATGGGGAATAAATTAATAACGCCCCTAAAAAATATTCTTACCGGTCTGATAATGCTTTGGATATAAGGAATTTAAATATCTTCCGCGTTGGGCTGTTCTAACTAATAGATATTGGATAGTAACTATATCTACTATTCTCACAATTATAATTCTTTTTAGACCTTTCGCCTTTTCAGTATTCGCTTTTAGGCACCTTTGGAATAAGGCTGTCTTAACGTTTTCTACCAATATTGTTTTCTTTTATGTTTTTAAAACTTATGGCAGGTATCATTAGATATTCATCTAATAATTGATGCTCTGAAATTATTACTTGCTACTATAAGTTCATTTATCACTTTACTTGTTATTAACTATGCAAGTCTTTTAATTCTAGATGAAAAAAATATTTTTAGTTGGGGGGTTATTGATCAATCTGTGGATTTCTTTCTCGCTTTTATTTCTTTTTAGACTTGGAGTAAAGCAAGTTTATGAATATTTCAAAATAGCGCAGAAAAGTGAATCTTTAATAAATGCAATAATATTAGGAGTAGATGAAAACGCTATCTCTATAGCAGGGGCTCTGGAGATTGAGCACCCTAAAAGATTCAGAATAGTTGGGTTTTTAACTCAGGGATCACATAAAAGCTTAAGGATTTTAGATAAACCTGTATTACAACATAACACCAAGATTCACAAAGAGGTTTAAGTCACTAGGTGCAGATGCCATTATCTTTTCTGAAAATACTTTTACGCCGGAAGAGAAATTTAAATTGGTAGAAGAATGCTTAGAGCATGATATTGCCGTTTATAACGCACCCTTAGTTTCTTCATGGAATGATAATAAGCCTATTGGAGAGAATATTAAAACTCTCCAAATTGAAGACCTATTGGAAAGAGAGCCCATTCAACTTGAGGTTCAAAATAAAATTGAGCAATTAACCAATAGAACTATTCTGGTTACTGGTGCTGCAGGATCAATTGGTAGTGAAATAGTAAGGCAGGTAGCTGAATATAATCCAAAAAGGCTAATAATATTAGATCAGGCGGAAACTCCGTTACATAATTTACAATTAGAAATTGAGTCAAAATTTCCTGATCTAAATTTCAAGGTTATAATTTGTGATGTAGGGATAAAAAGCGTCTTGATTTAATGTTTGAAAATTACAATATAGACGTGGTATATCATGCTGCTGCTTACAAGCATGTTCCATTGATGGAGAGCAATCCTCATGAAGCTATTTTTGTAAACATTTTAGGGACTAAGAATCTTGCAGATCTTGCTGTAAAAAATAAAGTAGGCCATTTTGTAATGGTATCTACAGATAAGGCTGTTAATCCAAGCAATGTCATGGGGGCGTCAAAAAGGGCTGCCGAAATGTATGTTCAGTCACTTTATCATGAGCAAATAAAATTAGGAATTAGTAATACTAAATTCATTACAACCAGATTCGGAAATGTATTAGGCTCTAATGGGTCTGTTGTACCATTGTTTAAAAAACAAATTGAGAGAGGTGGTCCTGTAACAATAACCCACCCTGATATCATCAGGTATTTCATGACAATACCGGAGGCTTGTCAGTTGGTACTTGAAGCAGGAGCCATGGGGAAAGGTGGTGAAATTTTCGTTTTTGATATGGGAGAGCCCGTAAAAATTATGGATTTAGCTATTAAAATGATTAAACTTGCCGGCTATCAACCTAACAAGCATATTAAAGTAGCGTATTACGGGCTTAGGCCAGGAGAAAAGCTTTATGAGGAGTTATTAAATGATGAATGTAAAACGTTGCCAACACATCATAAGAAAATAATGATCGGTCAGGATGTTGTAAGAGATTATGAAATGATCAATGACAAGATCGATAAATAATTAAATCAGCAACAAGCTCAAGAACGATAAGGTCGTAGCAAAATTAAAAGATTTGATTCCAGAGTTCAAAAGTAATAATTCACTTTAGCGAACGTTTGGACAGTGTAGCCGAATTGAAAAAAGAATAAATGAAATTTATGATTAGAATTCTAAGTTGCCTCTTACTTAGCCTTACTTTATTTAGTTGTGCAACAAGAGATGAAGTGGTTTTATTTTCAAAAAGCGAGGATATCCAAGGAATGGAAAATCTCCAATCCTATGAGCCAATAATTGAAAAAAATGATGTTCTTAATATTCGAGTTTCGTCGAGGAATGAAGAGGTAGTAAAAGCCTTTAAAATGAATTTAGACAGTCAACAATCAGGGGGAGGAGGAAATCAAAATCATCTTTAATGGGTTATTTGGTGGATCCAAAAGGGAATATTCATTTCCGGTTTTAGGCCAAATTCATGTTGCAGGCAAAAAAAGAACAGAGTTAGAACAGGATTTAACAATCTCAAATTCGAACGATGGTAACTGATGCGGTGGTAAGTATTAGAATAACCAATTTTAAAGTTTACGGTATTAGGTGAGGTAGGTAATCCTGGAAGAGTAGATGTAGAGGATGGTAGAATAACCTTACCTGAATTGTTTGCTTCAGTAGGAGATATAAATTATCAAGGGAAAGGGAGAATATTTTGGTGATACGTGAAACTAATGGGGTAAAAACCATGGGAGGGTGGATATTACCGATTCAAATGTTTTTAAAAACCCTTTCTATTATTTAAAACAAAATGATATTGTTTATGTTGAACCTACCTATAAACAGATGAAATCCGCTGGATTCTTTAGTAGTTATGCCGGAATTTTTTTCTCTTATCGTTCTGTTTCCGGGGTAATCTCCTACTACAAGCATTTCAAAATAATTTCGATTAATGGAAGAGATATTTGACGACATCGATCAAAAGGAAGAATCTAATTTTGACTTAAAAGCCGAAATTTATAAATACTTAACTCATTGGAAATGGCTATTGTTAGGTTTATTAATTGGCGCACTTTAGCATATTTATATAATAGATATACTATCCCCGAATTTCGTTCAGAAGCCAATTTAATGATTACAAAATCTGAGGATAATAATGTATCTGGTATTCTACCCTCTGGCGGATCTTCGGGGCCATCTATTTTTAAAACTTGATGACAATAGTCTTGAAAATCAATAGTTACATTAAAATCTAAAGATTAATTAGAAAGGTTGTTGATGATTTAGATCATAACATATACTACTACGTAGAAGGAAGTGTTATTACAACTGAAGCTTATAACGATAGCCCTGTAAAAATTAATTTTTTTCTGCAGACTCCGTAGTGAATAATCACAGTGCAAATTTTACAATTACTTCCTGTTTCCATGATAAATTCACACTTAAAAAGCTCCTCTAGTGAAGTACTAAAAACCTATGGATTTAAGAATTGATTGAATTTTCAAACTTAAAATTCACGTTAACAAAAAATTTAAAAGGTCAATCGGATTTTGCAAATTCAAATCCTATCCAAATATTATTGAGGCCTTAGAAGATGTTGCTGGCGCATATATTTCTAAGTTGGAGGTAGGTCAAAAGGGAAGAGCGATGGATATTCTTTCACTTTCCCTAGTGGATGAAACTCCGGATAAATCTGAAGATTTTTTTGAATGAATTGATGTTTCAGTTTAATGCTGATGGTGTTCGTGATAAAAGACAAGTTGCACTAAAGACAACTCAATTTATTCAAGATAGATTAGAAATTTTAAAATTCAGAATTAGATTCTGTTGAAACTGGAATTGCTGATTTTAAAAGTGAAAATCAGTTTATGGATGTAACCTCAGGTGCATCGGAATATTTAAATCGAAAATCAGCTTCAAGGCAAAAAATATTTGATATTGAAACTCAATTGAGCATTTTGTCATCCGTTCAGGAATTGATTAATCAAACTTTCTAAGTTTCAACTGTTACCTGAGAATTTGGGCGCTGGAACTAGTGAATTTCAAAGTGCTATTTTCAAGATATAATAATCTTATACTTGAGAGAAAGGCATTATTACAAAATTCCACGGAAGAGAATCCTGTTATTGAAGATATAAACAATCAATTGGTTACTCTGAGAAACAATCTCAAAGAGAATTTATTAGCTTCGAAGAATTCTCTTAAGGTTCAACTTAGGGAATTGGAGGGGTATGAAAAAAGTGCGACATCGCAATTTAGTTCATTTCCGGGAATGGAGAAGGAATGCGGAGTATAGAAAGACAACAGCAAATAAAAGAGCATTATATTTGTTCTTACTTCAAAGACGCGAGGAAGCTGCAATAGCTTTTGCTGTAACTTCAGATGTATCAAAGTTATTGATCCTGCATTCACTTACGGAAGTCCGGTTAATCCTAAGCCAGTTCTTATTTTAATAGGTGGCTTGATCATAGGTTTGTTAGTACCGATACTCATAATTTTTATTAAAAATCTTTTGGATACAAAGGTTCATCACAAAGGTGATTTACAACCTTTATTAAAATCGACACCCTTTATGGGAGAAGTTCCTAGGGTTTCAGCCGAACAGTCGGATGTAATTCAAGTTAATGGACAGATCTCCACTTGCCGAGTCATTTAGAATTTTACGAACGAATTTGGCTTATCTAATTCAGAACAAGGATAAAGATGTTGCTGATGTAATATATGTAACTAGTACGGTGAAAGGAGAAGGAAAGACTTTTGTGTCTTATAACTTATCAAGAACCCTGGCGAGTACTAATAAAAAGGTATTATTGATTGGTGCAGATATAAGAAACCCTAAATTACATAGATATACAAGTATGACAATAGGCGCGAAGGAAAAAGGCCTCTCTGATTTCTGTATGATTATAATGTTTCTATGGATCAGGTCATATCCAATACTAACGATGAGAATATTGCTGTGGACGTCGTACTTTCTGGACCTATCCCTCCGAATCCTGCCGAATTATTGATGAATGATAGAATGGAGGAGCTAATTAATAAAGCTAAATCTTCATACGATTATGTAATAGTTGATACGGCGCTACTATGATCGTTACCGATACTTTACTTATAAGTCAGTTGGCGGATTATACATTGTATGTTACCCGTGCCGATTTTACCGAGAAAAAATTTATTACAATTCCCTCAGGACTTGAAAAAGCAAGGTAAGTTGAAAGGAGTCGCGGTTATTTTAAATGACGTGGATTACTCCAAATTCTCATACGGAGCGCAGTATGGATACTCTTATGGATATGGTTATGGTTATGGAGCCGATGAGGAATCCAGATGGGAGCGATTAAAGAAAAAGTTATTTAGTTAAAAATATTTTTGCTTTGATTTATTACCGATTGAATTCCCGGAACAAACTTTTTAGAAAATGGTAATTGTTTCAATTTTTTTGAAGATGATCTAATCTATGAACATCACTGCTTATAAAATCAATAAGGTCACTATCCAATAGTTTAAAAGCAATTTTTTGAATGCCGCTTCCATAATGTCCGGTTAAGGAAAGCATATTTAATTGAAAACTGCATCTCTTGACTTTAAGTCTTTAAATTTTTCTAGGTCTGATGTATGGAAATAAAGGATAGCGTTCCGGATGGGCAAGGATTGGAGAATAAGAATTATTTTGAAGTTTAAATAGTATTTCATTTAGATTAATAGGAGCTTGAAAATAACTCATTTCAACTAGAATATTGTTGCCATGTATTGGCAGAATATCCCGATTTACAATCAATTCGATAAAATTCTGATCCATCATATATTCAGCAGCAGCATTAATATTTAAGTTAGGTTTTTCAACTTTAATTTTCTGCAATGCTGAATTAATAGTCGTGGGAGTATTAGGGTAATAATCTTCCCATAACGTGAGGAGTGGCTACGAAATCAGTAATGCCTAAGTCATTGAACTTTTCAATAAGTGTTAACGAATCCTCAATATTTTTCGCTCATCATCAATTCCCGGTAAGATATGATTATGAAAATCCGTCATTCGGCTAATAGATCTACGAGATAATTTTTTCTGAAATATTGAAAACATTACATCTAATTTGGCATTCAAAATTACATTAATTTTAATTCTTAATTGTAATATTGCACAGTTACTATATTCATACATGAGAATTTGTATTGTCTTTATTCTAATAGTATTCAATGCCTCGATTTCAATTGCCCAGCAAGAGAATTTGAATATGAAGCTATTGGCTATGGCCAAATCTATAATTCTGAAAGGGCACCTTTTTGGTTTCATGCAAATAGGAGGGGAAGGATGGATGAAGCTTCCTATATCAGTGTCTATTTCGTCTTCATGGAAGATGGATATAGGCTATGATTCTAAATTGAAATAGGTGGCGGCTTATTATATAAAGATGGATTTGAAAATCAAGTTAAAATCGATGAAGCCTATGTCAGCTATAATACCCCTAAAGTTGGAGTCATTGTAGGAAGTAAGCAAAAACAAGATCTATTTCAAGGATTGAGTGCTTCTAATGAGAATATATTGTGGTCTTTAAACGCTACACCAATTCCGGTATACAATTATTTCAAGAGATCCCTTATTTATAAATGAGGTATCACGGAATTGGTTTTATGCTTAGTTTGGAATGAATATCTTTTAGATGAAGCGAGATATATAAAGATGCAAGACTCCCACCATAAAAGTTTTCATATAGTATATAGATCTCAAAGCGAGTTTGAAATTTGCTTTAGGAGTGCAGCATTTTGTTTCAATGGGCGGTGTTTATATCTGAGGAGTTTGGTAAACTTCCTAATTCCTTTAACGATATATAGATGTTTTTACTGGCCGAGCAGGTAGCGACGATTGTAGGTGGTCAGGAAGTGAATGCTTTAGGAATTCAAATTGGAAGCTACGAGATAAAGGTGGAAATCAAAATTCAATGATTTAGATGTACAGTTATTTATAATCATATTTTTGAAGATGGGATCTGGTATGAAAATGGGAAACCTTCCCGATGGCAGATATGCGTTATATGTTGAAGATGATCGTGATACTTTCTGGGGGACGTCCTGGATCAAAGGTTTTATGTATGAATTTTATTACACCAAAAATCAGAGTAGAGACAGAAAAAGTTCTCAAAAGATGGATCAGATAATTACTTTAATAATAATCTGTATAGATCTGGTTGGACCTATAGGGATCAGGTCTTAGGTGTTCCTTTTATTCTTCTGAATGATGATCATTCAGAATTGGGACAAATATAATCATTGTACATCACTTAGGCTTAACTGGAAGGTGTTCGATTCAATTGCCTTACAGGCTTTTACTGAGTTACCGCCAGAATTATGGCACGTAAAGGACTCTTTTTTTCAACCAAAAAGAGAAGTGCTTTCCAGTCTTATTGAATTAGAACTAATTAATGACCAATATCAGTTAAAAGCACAATTTGGAGCTGATATTAAGTCCGAATCTAATTCTACTTTTGGAGTAGGATTAGTCTTTTCAAGATCTCTTTTTTAATAGGGTCTGATTTATTTTTTGTAATTTCAACTCCCAAATTAAGCTTTAAACCGATTTGAACAAGGATAGACCGTCTTCCAGGGGGGCATGCCCATAATAACTATTGCTTCTAATTATTGCGTGGTTTCTTTTAATGAAGACGCATGTTCGGCAGCCTCAGATTTATTTGGCAAAAACCTGGAAATCGGTATTGAAGTCACTGATCTTTTAATCTTCAGACACAGTACATATTCAAGAGAACATTGATAAATCGCTTATGGGAGAAACAGATTCCTATACAATTAGCGACTCTCATGAAAATAAAGATGTTCAATTAACTTTTTTCCCTGTATTAAATAAGGATGGAGAAATCGAATTTGTTTCTATAAAATTTGACGCGGAAGGTAATTCGGGGCTGGAATATTATAATAACTCATCCAATTCCCAAGGGAAGATTGATTTGGATTATCATCTGCAGATTTATGAGAACTTGTTCCATAATAATCCTGATGCAGTTTTCAATTTGATCTTGAAGGCAATTTTGTAAATGCTAACCAAAGTTCTGCCGAATTAGCTGAAACTTCACGGAAGAATTACTAAACATGCATTTTTTGCCATTGGTTGCTCCTGAAGATGCAGATAGAATTATAGATCATTTTGAAAGAGCAAGTCAGGGAAACCTCAGAATTTCATCACAGGTTTCTTGAGCACCAAAGGAACCTCGAAATTTTTAAATGTCACTAATTTTCCAATATATAACGGGGAGACTATAATAGGTGTTTTTGGTATTGCTAAAGATATTACAATCCAAAAATTAGCCGAAAATAAGATTGCAGAGGAGCGTCAAATGCTACGTGCAATAATCGATAATATTCCAGATTACATTTTCGTAAAAAACAGGGAAAACCAATCTATTTTATCAAACTGGAAATTTAACGAAAAACATCCTTGGACATAAATTTAGCGAACAAGAGGCCGGTGTTACTCCCTTGGATTACCTTGAAAAATCTAAAGCTGAAGGGATCATAGCAGATAATGAGGCTGTAATGAAAACCGGAACTTCTGTTATCAACCGGCCAGATGTGGTTACTAATATCCATGGTAAAAAGGAGAGGGTTCTCTTAACAAAAGTTCCTTTAAAAAATCAAAAAAAGGATATAATTGGTCTAGTAGGAATTGCTAGAGATATAACCGAAACTTATTTACATAATAAGAAACAGGAATTAATTTTCAGCATTATAAAGGCGTTTGGAGATAGCCCGAATTTTAAGGAAGCTATGCTTGCTACGATTGAGTTATTGTGCAGAGAATTAAATTTTGATTATGCTGAAGCTTTTAAGGTTAGTGTTAATAATCAAAATTTAATAAGGAATGCTTACTGGCCAGAGGGCAATAGCTTTAGTTCAAGCGAAAAGGAGTATGTAGTTTATGAGCATGGTGAAGGCTTACCGGGTATAATATGGGAAAGTGGCGAGTTTAAGACTTTTCGTAAATCTGATACAAGGATCTTCTCCAAAATATGAACTTATGTGAGAAATCTGCGATAAAGTCGGTTGTTGGAATACCTATACACTATCAGGATGATATAATTTCAATAATACTGCTTGCATCGGCAGATGAAAATAAAAAGATTGAATCTGATATTTTAAAGGATATTGCCTTTCAAATCGGTTCGGCTATAGAGAGTAAAAGAAGTCAGACTCAGCTAAACGATTTTTTCCATTATAGTCCCAACTTAATAGCTGTTATAGGAATAGATGGGTTCATCAAAAAAGTGAATCCTTCTTTCGAGAAAAAATTTGAATATCCAGAAGAAGATATATTAACAGTTCCTTTCACAGAATTCATTCACCCCGATGATCTTGCAAAAACTTTTAAAGCTTTAGAAGAAGTCGACATTGCCGGTTCGGATTTTGAGCTTAGATGTAGAAAGAATGATGGTGATTATCTAACTATTTCCTGGCGTTTTTTCGCAATTCTTTAAGGAAGAAAAAGTGGTCTTTGTATATGGTACAGATATTACGGAAATCAGAGAAAAAGAAGAAAAATTAAAATATAGTGAACAGCGTTTCAAGGCACTGGTTCAGGATAGTTCAGATATCATTTCAATAGTAGACGAGGAGTATAATTATCTTTATAATAGTCCAGCAGTAACACCGGTTTTTGGCCTTTCTCCAAATGAAATGAATGCTACTAATTTTTGGACTTATATTCATGATGAGGATAAAGTCCAGTTAGTTAGCAATCTTAATTCCTTACACACAAAGAAGAGGATTCACCTTCCGTCTTATAGGATTAAGAATAAAAATGGAAATTGGAGATGGATTGAAACTATAGTTACAAATTCCTCCGCTGATCCAGCTATTGGTGGTATGGTGATGAATTCAAGGGATATTACGGAGTTTATTATTCAGAGCGCAAATTGATAGAAAGTCTTGAACGATATGATATAGTTTCTAAAGCTACGAGTGATCTTATTACAGATTATGATCTTGAGAAAAATAAAATGTTCTTGCATAAAAACTCTGAACAGCTTTTTGGATATGAACCAAATGAATTGGGTTATGATGGCGAATGGTGGGATGAAAAAATCCATCCAGATGATATCGATTCTGTTAAGAAGCTTAGTCGCAAGATGCATGATGAAGGTGTTAAAAACCTAACAGTAGAATATAGATTTAGATGTGCGGATGGTTCTTATAAATATATTCTTGACAGAAGCTATCTATTGAAAGACAAATATGGTGCACCAAAGCGTATCATTGCTTCCATGCAGGATATCACTGAACGCAAGGAACAGCTAATTGAAATAGAGAATCAAAATAAGCGATTGAAGAAATAGCATGGACTCAATCCCATGTTGTAAGAGCACCCTTGGCAAAAATTATGGGGCTCGTGGATTTATTATTGAACTACAAGGAGGAATCGGAAAATATGGACTATATTCTTGAGAAAATTCTTGTAACTCCGAAGAGATGGACCAGATCATACGAAAAATTGCAGATCAATCTGAAAACGAATTATAAAAATTATTGACCAATGGCCCTACTGAGAACTGTAATAATAGATGATGATGATATCGTCACTTTTCTGCAAAAAAAAACAAGTGACTAAAAGTGGATTGGATACCGAGCCCCTTGTGTTTCATGATGGACAGGAAGCTTTGGATTTTATAGGAAACAATACATCCAACGATATGGATTATCTTTTGATGCTGGATATAAACATGCCAAATATGAGCGGTTGGGAGTTTCTCAATTTACTCAAAGATATACCTGGAAATGAAAAGTGTCACGTTGTAATGGTTACCTCTTCAATAGATAGAAAAGATAAGCGGCAGGCAGCCAATGATTCCCACGTTGTTGATTTTATAGAGAAACCTGTTTCTGCAAGAAACTGCATAAAATTAAAAGGCATAGAAACACTGTCTAAATATTTTTCTGAAGACTAAAATCTATTTATTAACTAATGGATCGGCTGTTTTAATCTTTCTTTAGCCCATTTTTTTTTCCTCTTTTTCTGGATTGTCCGTTTCCTCATTAATAGACTCTGCAACGGTTCATGATTTAAATTGATATACATTGGGAAATGATCGGACCCAATACTCGGCTCCCTCGAAATTTCTATCAATGTAAAATCTTTGGTATGAAATACATGATCCAAAGGCCATCTTAGAAGGAAATAATCAGCATGAAATGTATTAAAAAAGCCTCTTCCAATTCTTGGATCCATCATCCCACTCAGCTTATGAAATAATCTAGTAGTTCTGGACCAGGCCACATCATTTAAGTCTCCAATAACCAGGGTGGTTTGATTTTCAGCATCTACATCCCGTCCAAGCATTAATAGTTCAGCATCACGGTTGGTAGAGGTTTCGCTTTCAGTTGGACTTGGTGGCATAGGATGTAGACAATGTAATTTTACACTTTTACCGTTCCTTAAAATAACATCCGCATGAATTGAGGGTATATCCTCCTGAACAAGATTTTCAATGTTTATATTCTCCAGTTTTTAATTTTGAATATAAATGCATTCCGTATAGATTATCCTTGGGGATCTTAACCGTATATTTATAGTCTTTTTCTAGTTCAGAAAGTTCTTCTTCCCAACGCTTATCACTTTCCAGCGTAAGTAAAATATCGGGTTTTTCTTTTATTAACTAATGCCAAAAGTTTGTCACTTCTTTTATTGGAGTTAAAACATTGCTCACCAAAATGGAGACATTGGATTTCGGGTTATTACCGGAATAGGCTAAAACCTGTTTCTTGGCGAAGAAGGTATATGGGTAAATTTTGGTGAATTGATAGATGAGACTAAGAAATAATGCGACAAGATTCAAAAAGTGCCATGATTCAGAAAAGTCATACACAAAGATTGCAGCTAGCATGACAACTATGGTAAGAAAACTTATCTGGATTCTGGGAAAATCAAAGCCCCGTACCCACCAAATGTCGAATTTTGTAATGGAAGCTATGGTGGAATACACATTATAATCGAAAAAAAGAGGACCAAAATCTCTCCTGTATTCATAAGTTCGGGCTATTAGATTTTATATTTCTATACACTCGGTTTATTAATCTTCAGAAAAAATTTATACACAAAATCTGAAAACTCATTTCCAATCTTAAAAAGATTTCTAAGATACCACTTGTAACAGCATTAGCAAAAATCAGAGCTGACCTTATATTAGAATTTTATGATTAATTAGTTGTTTTTAACAATTAGCTAAGCTTGTAAGCTATCAATAATGGGGTAATGGTGATTATCAATTATTGAAGATCTTCCGGAATTGGAATTAACATAAGTTTAATCAGTGTTGACTAAGCATCTTTTCAGTTTCTGTGCAAAAGGCTTAATTTTAATAACATGAAGAAGGAAAAGAATGCAATGAGGGGATTCGTATTTCGGAAATATGACGAACCGCATAAATCTCCATTTGATAAATTATTTGAGATTTTCAAAGAAATAATTACCCATACGTCTGGGGATCTTGATGAAGCACTGGATTGGCTCCAACAATTGGATAATGAATACAAGCTAACAGACGAAAGTTATAGTCTTGATGATTTTGTAGAAGACTTGAAGAAGAAAGGTTATATCAGGGAAGAAATCGATCAGAAAGGAAGTGGAGGGATGTCCATAACACCAAGACCGAAAGAGCGATCAGGCAACAGGCTCTTGAACAGATTTTTGGTAAACTTAAAAAAGGTTCTTCTGGAAACCACCGGACAAATCAAATAGGACGGGGAGATGAGCATACAGGAGATTTTAGATCCTATCAGTTTGGAGATTCTCTAAGCCGGATATCTATGACCGAAAGTTTAAAAAATGCCCAGATAAATCATGGAATTGGAGAATTTAATATGTCTGAGGATGATCTGGTTGTTGAAGAAACGCATCATAAATCTCAAATGAGTACGGTGCTGATGATAGATATTAGTCATAGCATGATCTTATATGGAGAGGATAGGATTACCCCGGCTAAAAAAGTAGCGATGGCTTTATCTGAATTAATTACCACCCGTTATCCAAAGGATACTTTGGATATTCTGGTTTTTGGTAATGATGCCTGGCCTATCTCTATTGCTGAACTTCCTTATCTGAAGGTTGGGCCATACCATACCAATACCGTAGCCGGTTTGGAGCTCGCATTGGATCTTTTAAGGCGAAAGAGAAATACCAATAAACAGATCTTTATGATCACAGACGGTAAGCCCAGCTGTATAAGAGAAAGGGATGGAAGCTATTATAAGAATAGTATGGGATTAGACCCTTACGTAGTAGATAAATGTTATAATATGGCCAGACAAGCCAGAAAGTTGCGTATACCTATCACGACCTTCATGATCGCCCAGGATCCATACTTAACCAGATTTGTTCAGGAATTTACAGAGGCAAATCAGGGAAAGGCTTTCTATACCGGATTAAAAGGACTGGGAGAAATGATATTTGAGGATTATGAAATAAACCGAAGAAAAGAATTAGAGGATAAGAATATGACTATGAATAAGGAAAATATAAATACTCTTGGCGACTTGAAAAGTCTGGATATAAGAGCAGAAGTATTAAAGATGAGCTTCGCGGAAATTTAAAGGAAAAGATAAAACAGAATGAAGTGCCATTTGAAGGGATTCACGGTTATGAAAATACGGTTATTCCAGAATTGGAAAGAGCTATTCTCTCAAGGCATAATATTAATTTATTAGGATTAAGAGGTCAGGCGAAGACCAGACTGGCCAGATTAATGGTTAAACTGCTGGATGAATGGATCCGGTTGTGGAGGTTCGAGATAAATGATGATCCGTTAAAGCCTATTAGCAGGTATGCAAAAGATCTTATCCAAGAAAAAGCTGATGATACTCCAATAGCCTGGTTGCACCGTGAGGAGCGATTCTTTGAAAAGTTAGCAACACCAGATGTTACTGTGGCAGATTTGATTGGAGACGTAGACCGATCAAAGCAGCGAACCTTAGGTTAAGCTATGCAGATGACCGGGTAATTCATTTTGGAATGATCCCTAGAGCAAACCGAAGCATTTTTTGTGATCAATGAATTGCCAGATTTACAAGCCCGAATTCAGGTGGCCTTATTCAATATATTACAGGAAGGAGATATTCAGATTCGAGGATTCAAATTGCGACTACCGCTAGATATGCAATTTGTATTTACAGCGAACCCGGAAGATTATACAAATCGAGTAGTATTGTAACACCACTGAAAGATAGGATAGGATCACAAATTCTAACCCATTACCCTGAAGTAGAGAGATAGCTAAAATGATTACATCTCAGAAGCTGTTTTAGATGAGCATCAGCGTAATTTTTGTAAAGGTGCCTGAAATTGCCCGGGACTTACTTGAACAGATCAGTTTTGAAGCAAGAGATAGTGAGTTTATAGACCATAAAAAGTGGGGTAAGTGCACGTATGAGCATAACGGCTTTCGAAAACCTGTTGAGTACTGCAGAAAGAAGAGCTATAAGAATGGTGAAGACCAAACGCATCTTAGGTTTTGGCGATTTTCTGGGTGTTATCCCAAGTATAACCGGGAAAGTGGAACTGGTTTATGAAGGTGAGCAGGAAGGCGCGGCATTTGTGCTCAGCAATTAATTGGTGATGCCGTAAAAACCATGTTTTCCGACTATTTCCCCAAGATCGAAAAATTAACGAAACCCGATGAAACAACACCTTATGACGATCTTGTTGAATGGTTTTTGAGAACAGCGGATTTGAACTTCCTGATGAATTAAACGGATGCTGAGTATAAAGAAAAATTGAATTCTATAGAACCTTTAAATAAACTCATTGAAAAATATCAACCGGGCATCAACAAAGAGGATACATATTTTCTGAAGGAGTTTTTTGCTTTGGGGATTAGTAGAATACAAAAAACTAAGCAAACAACGGTTCTCTAAAGGCCTACAATTTAAAAGACCTATATGGAAGTTACATCAGTGGTCTCTAAGCCAATTTAAAATTTCATAATAAAAAGCCCTTTAAATTATTTTATTGGGCTTTTTTATTTAATAAACTATTAATGTGATAATTATACTTATGAATTTACTGAAAAGTTTTCCCAGTAAATTTATTTAAATACCTTTAAACAAGTTTAGAAGTATAAATACCTTGAATAAGCAAATCAACAATATCGAAAATCTAACAGGAGCAATGATGCTTCCTGCCGGTATTATTGCTATTATCATTACAGGTATGACCCCTTTGGGGTTCTATATATATAACTTTCCGTCCGTACCTGTATAATTTCATTTCTTATTAATTTTTTTAAATAATTTCAGTTATGTATATCCTGAAATTTGGCGGTTCATCTCTCGCCTCACCAGACCGAATAAAACTAGTTGCAAAAACAATAAAAAAACATCTTGAAGAAGATTCAGTGATCTCTGTTTTCTCTGCATTTGGAGGCGTTACCAACGACTTACTTTTAATGGCAGAACTAGCTGCAAAGGAAGATCTTAATTACAAAGAAATTCTAGAACGTAACGAGCAAAGGCATTTGGATGCAATTAAGGAATTGATTCCTGTAACCGCTCAAAGCAGCATTCTCAGTAATGTTAAAAGTCAATTCAATAGATTGGAAACACTTTATGAAGGTGTATATCTGTTAAATGAACTTTCAGATAAGACCAGACATGTTATTTCCGGTTTTGGGGAACTATTGAGTTCTCTCATTATTGCAGAATACTTTAAAAGTATCAAAATTGATAGCAAATTTGTAGATTCAAGGGAACTTATTGTTTGCAAAAATCAAAATGAGAAAGTTCAGGTAAACTATGCGAAGACCAATGCAAATTTGCATTCTTTCTTTGAAAAAAATAAAGCCGATCTGTTTATTGTTCCAGGATTTGTCGCAAAAAATGACCTTGGGGTTCCAAGTACTCTGGGGCGTGGAGGTTCAGATTTTACTGCGGCAATTATAGCCGGAGCACTGGATGTGAAAAGGGTATTTATATATACCGATGTAAACGGTATGTTCACTGCCAATCCAAACCTTGTGCCTCATGCTTATTCCTTAAAAGATATTTCCTATGAAGAAGCGATGGAATTGTCTCATTTTGGAGCTAAGGTCTTAATATCCACCTACACTTCAGCCTTTGCTGGATAAGAATATAGAGATTCATTTAAGAATACATTTCAACCGGAAGAAGCCGGCACCGTTATTTCAAAATCCAGTAAAAAGAATTTTAGATGGTTACCGGTATTACCCATATAGACTCGATAAAGCTGCTGAATATTGAGGGTAGCGGTATGGTTGGTATTCCTGGTTTTTCCAAGAGGTTTTTCGAGATATTATTTCAGGAGAATATCAATGTGGTACTCATTACTCAGGCTTCTTCAGAACATAGTATTTGTATCGCGGTGAAAGCCGATGAAGCTGAACAGGCTAAGGAAGCACTGGATGAGGCCTTTGAAATGGAAATTAGTCTTAAAAAGATCAAACAGTAGAAATTGAATCAAATGTTGCTATCATAGCTCTCGTAGGAGACGAATGAAGAGTCATCATGGCCTTAGCGGAAAAATGTTTAGCGCATTGGGTAATAATAATATAAATATCAGAGCAATTGCCCAGGGTTCTTCTGAACGTAATATTTCTGCGGTAATTTCCAAAAAGGATGTTACTAAAGCTTTGAATACGCTGCATGAGCAATTTTTTGAAGTACCTTCAAAAGAGATCAATCTCTTCATTACCGGTGTAGGGAAATGTCGGAAGCAAATTGTTAGCTCAATTAAAAAAGCAGGAGAATTATCTTCTTGATAAATTGAGATTGAAAATAAGGGTTCTTGGGTTGTCAAATTCAGAAAAATGCTCTTTGATCAGGATGGAATAGATCTGAATAAGTGAGGGAGATTTGCTGAAAAAAAATGGAGAAACCGCTAGTAAGGAAGAGTTCTTTAAAAATGTAAAGAAATTTAATCTTAGAAATTGCATTTTTCGTAGATAATACCGCAAGTCCTGAAATTTCAGGTTGGTATAAACATTACCTGGGTAATTCGATTTCTGTAGTTACATGTAATAAGATCGCTGTGCAGATGATTTTGAAAACTATCAAAACCTTCAGGATCTAGCTCGAAATATGGCGCATATTCCTTTATGAACCAATGTAGGAGCAGGGTTGCCTATTATAGACCCTTGCAGAATCTGGTTGCTTCTGGAGATAGAATTAATAAGATTCAGGCAGTATTATCTGGCAGTCTAAACTTTGTTTTTAATAATTATGATGCATCCGAACCTTTCTATAAGATCGTTGAAAAAGCAATGGAAGAAGGTTATACAGAGCCGGATCCTAAGATCGACCTGAGTGGGGTGGATGTTGCGCGTAAGATCTTAATTCTTGCCGTGAAAGTGGGCTTCGTCTTGAACTCGATGATATTGAACGGGATGATTTTCTTTCAGAAGAGAGCCTTAATTCCGAATCTAATGAAAGTTCTTTGAACTATTAGAGCGCGATGAATCTGATTTTAAGAAAATTTACGAAAGCGCCGTAAGCAAGAATTCTGAATTGAAATATGTCGCCCAACTGGAAGATGGAAAAGCAAAAGTAGGTCTACAGGAAGTAGGTGCTACACATCCATTTGCAAACTTGAGTGGGAGTGATAACATCGTTTTGTTCTTTACAGATCGCTATCCTGAACAACCTCTAATCGTTAAGGGAGCCGGAGCCGGAGCAGAGGTTACAGCATCAGGAATATTCGCAGATATCATAAGAATAGGTAAAAAATAGAAATGGAAGAAATTAAAATTTTTGCCCAGCAACGGTTGCTAATCTTTCGTGTGGTTTTGATGTACTTGGATGTTGTTTGGATAATGTAGGAGACGAAATGATCGTATCCAAAAACGATCTTAATGAGGTTAGAATTACTAAAGTAACCGGTCAGGATCTGCCACTTGAAACTAAGGAAAATGTTTGCGGGTGTAGCTGCTATTGCACTATTAAAGCATCAAAATTCTCAACAGGGCTTCGATATTGAAATTCATAAAAAGATCAAACCTGGAAGTGGTATTGGCAGTAGTGCGGCCAGCTCTGCCGGCGCCGTCTATGCCATCAATAAACTCCTGGGAGAACCTTATTCAGCTAACGAACTTATAGCATTCGCAATGGAAGGTGAAGTTCTGGCAAGTGGGAATGCACATGCAGATAATGTTGCACCGGCGCTTCTTGAGGTTTCAGTCTGGTTAGAAGTTACGACCTTTGGAGGTGATCAGCTTACCTGTTCCCTCAGAGTTGAGGCTAGTGATCCTTCATCCACGAATCGAAATCAAGACCAGGGATTCGAGATCAATAATTAAACAGGAGGTTAGTCTTAAAAAGGCTATTCACCAGTGGGGAAATTTAGGGGCTTTTGTAAGCTCTCTGTATACTGATAATTACGAATTATTAGGACGGAGTTTGAAAGATGAAATCGTTGAGCCGGTGAGGTCTATTCTTATACCTTATTCAGTGAAATGGATTCGCTGGCAAGATCAAATGGAGCCCTTGGTTTTGGGATTTCGGGATCAGGACCTTCGGTCTATGCAATGTGCAGGGGAAATGAAAATGCGGAAAAAGTAAAAAGAAGCTTTTCAAAATTTCTATGAAAAAAAAGATATAGGGTTTGAGCTTCACCTTTCAGGTATTAACAAAAAAGGAGTAAAAGTATTATGAGATATTTTAGCCTGAACAACAGAGAACATACCAGTAATTTTGAAGATGCGGTAGTTCGCGGAATAGCTCCGGATAAGGGTCTTTATTTTCCGGAGAAAGTGATAAAACTTTCTGAGGATTTTATAAAAGAAATACCACAACTGGATCAAACCGAAATCGCTTATAAAGTGATCAAGAATTATATAGGTGATGAATCCCAGATCTAGAATTAAAAGCTATTATCACCAAAACACTGGATTTTGAGTTTCCGGTCGTAGAGGTTAAGGATAATGTAGGAAGTCTTGAACTATTCCATGGACCAACGCTGGCATTTAAAGATGTTGGTGCGAGGTTTATGGCAGGTTGCCTGGGTTACTTTATAAAAAAAGGAAAACCTTGGTAATGTCACAGTTTTAGTGGCCACTTCAGGTGATACCGGTGGTGCAGTTGCGAACGGTTTTTTAGGAGTAGAAGGAATAGATGTTGTGATCCTTTATCCTAAGGGAAAAGTGAGTGAAATTCAGGAAAAACAGCTTACAACCTTAGGTGAAAATATTAAAGCGCTCGAAGTGGATGGTACTTTCGATGAGTGCCAGGCGATGGTTAAACAGGCTTTTCTGGATAGTGAAATTCAGAATAAAAGGAAACTTACCTCTGCAAACTCCATTAATCTGGCACGTTGGTTACCACAAATGATTTACTATTTCATCGCGTATAAACAACTTGCCAAAAAAAAATAAAAAAACTGGCTTCTCAGTGCCTAGGCGGCAACTTTGGAAATATTTGTGCCGGCTTACTCGCGCGTGAAATGGGACTGCCTATAGATCATTTTATTGCGTCCAATAATGCGAATGATACGGTTGTAAATTATTTAAAGACCGAAAAATATGAATCTAAACCGAGTGTACAGACCATCTCCAATGCGATGGATGTAGGTGATCCAAGCAATTTTGTGCGCATAATTGAATTGTTCAATAATGAATTTTCGAGTTTAAGAAAAGACTTTCAGCCTATAGCTATGATGATGATCAGACAAAAGAGGCCATGAGAAGCATTTTTAAGGAAACTGGTTATGTTATGGACCCTCATGGTGCCGTGGCTATCTGGGTTTAAAGGAATTTTCTGAAACCAGAAAGGATTATTATGGCGTCTTCCTAGAAACGGCACATCCTGTAAAATTCCTGGATACTGTAGAAAATGAAATCGATCAAAAGATCAAAATCCCAGCACAGATCAGAAGTCTGATGGATAAGCAAAAAGAATCCCTTCAGATCTCTACCTATAATGACCTGAAGGGATATTTACTTGGTAATTAAATTTAATATTTTGCAGGAGCACCTTCGGTTGGCAGACTTTCAATTATGAAATTCCTAAGGTCGTCATTAGCTTTTTCCAGGTCTTCATTTCTAAGATACATCATATGACGCTTCGGTAAGCTTTAAAACTGAGGCGGTCTTTCATCTTACCACTTGGATCAAGTTGCCACATAGAGTATTTAGCGTTGAAATATGTCGTAGCTCCATCAAAATATCCAGACTGTATCATGACGTCCAGATTAGGATTTTGAGCCATTTGCCTGTCTTAAATTTTGCCCTGTATTATTTCCTGAACGATCCCATGGATGTACAGGTCCAAACATATAGTATTTAAGGTCTGTTTTGAAATTAAGTTCTTCCCGTAAGTAATAATTGATAGCCGGAGTAAAAGAATGTAACCAGGAGGTCAATTCGGCGTTATAATCAGGGCTATCGCCCGATACTTCGCATCAAGACCTCTATATCTTGAATTCCAGCCTACCTACGGTCAAGCCGTCTTTTTCTCTAAGTAATTCTTTCCAGAAATACTTAAATGGGACTTCCAGATTGTTCTGCAGAATAATATTTTTTGACACTCCTGAATAATAGGACATTTTTTCAGCTACTTCCAGTTTTACCGATTGTTCAACAAATCCTCCTTTTACTAGAACCGGTAATAATGTATTGATAGTATAGCTTTCTACTTCGGGCAATAGATCTTCAAGGTCTTTACTCTGTAATTCTGGTGCAGGGCTTTATGATACCAGGCAGCAGCAGCAAAATAGGGAAGACGGTTTGCAATCTCTACCGGTCCTTCACGATCCAGGCCTATTTCTGTTGGCGATACAGAATAACTCCATTTAGATACATCCACTGGCTGTTCTGGAGTTCCAAGGCTAAACGGATACCCTCGTGGTTCCATAACTTTCACCGATCAAATATTTAGGTGATAACCACCTGTTTTTTCTTGTAACGAATGTATTGATCCATTCTGCCAGATATTTTATATCGGCATTAACTCCAAAAAATTTCTCACGGTCTATTTTCACCTTCAGCATTAGGAATTGGGCGGGAGTAGCCGGTATTAACTGGATTTACATAGACGATGTCTGCAACATCCAGAATAGAATGAGGATTTCTCTTTTATACCATAAGGCTGAACAGGATATCCTTCATCATCTATTTTTAAAATCTGGGACCGCTATAGGCTATGTGCATCCAAACCGAAGCCGAACCCGGCCCGCCATTAAAGAAATTACAAGAGGCCTGTTCTTTTTATCGCTTATTCCATTTTTGGTGTAATAGGTATAAAAAACTCGCTATAGGTTCTCCTTTTTCACCCCATAGTGGCATTGTTCCCGTTTCGGCGGTGGTAGTTGATAGATTTACCTTTAATTTTTACTGAGTGCTGCGTGGTTACAGATGTATCTTGTGGAATTTCTACCTTTTGGGAAAATGAATAATTGAAAAGAAAAAAGACCAGAGCAAAGATTAAAAAGTGGTTTTTCATTTTAAGATTTAGATTCTGAAGATTATGGGATTAGTTTTTATTATTTAAGTTTTCATCCCTGAATACGATCACATAGCTCAAAAAGATTCCCCCTGCAGCTGCAAGTAGAAAGAACATGATCGCAAGCCCGGGATAACCGAAAATGGTAAAGTCGGAAGGGACTTGCATTAGCATTGAAGCGCCAATGATCATTGAGGCGATAATAAGTCCAAGGGTAATTCTGTTCGCTACTTTTTGGAATCCATCGGTAACCTTTTTTTCATCTATGGCGTCTATTTTTATTTTGAACTCATCATTAGCCAGCTTCTCAGATATACGGTTCATCCGCTCCGGCATGTGTTCAACCAAGTTTTTCGATTCTATCAGCATGCTAAAGAAGTTTCGGGTTTGAGCTCATTCAGCATTTTCTTGCGCATAATCTCGGTAACGTTCCTTTTATGGCATCCCTGAGGTTAAATTCCGGGTCGAGCATCGCTACTATCTGGTCCAGATTTAGCAATATTTTTCCGAGGATATTAATTTCTACGGAAGTTTGATATGGGTAGTTAATGCAAGCCGGTTTAGCTGAATAAGAATTTTTCCCGTTTGAAGATCCTTCGCCAGGCTATTCTCGCTTTCCATAATGACATCACTTACGGTTTTTGCGAACTCCCGTTTTTGAGAGTCTTCAGAAGTTTGGCTCATTTTCAGTAAAATATGAGCAGTTCGCTGTCCGTTGCTATTGCTTAAAGCCAGCAATAATTCTATAAGATTCTCCTGAAGCTGGGGAGTAAATCTCGCAACCATTCCAAGATCTATCAGCGCTATCTTATTATCCTGAGTAAATTTAATATTCCCTGGATGTGGATCTGCATGGGCAAAACCATCATTGATGATCTGTTGTAGATAAGCTTCCACCAATTCCTCCACGAGTTCAGAAAAATCATTTTCCAGTTGTCTAAGAGGAGAAAGAGAAGTGATCTTTTTTCCCGAAACAAATTCCATGGTAAGAACTCTTGTAGAGCTATAATCCATAACCGGAGCAGGAATGATTAGATGCTCATAGTCTTTAAGGTTACGTTTAAGACTTATTAAGTTCTGAGCTTCTTTCTTATAATCCAGTTCATTGATCAAGATCCTTCTTAATTCGGCAAAGACTTCATCCAGAGCATAAGTTTTAGCTTTTCAAGGTGATTTACAGCAAGATTGGTCATCTCCTGTAAGGTATCCATATCCTCAATAAACTTTTTTTGAATACCCGGTCTCTGAACCTTAACCGCTACCGGCTTTCCGGACAGAAGTTCTGCACGATGAACCTGCCCAATAGATGCACTGGCAATTGGTTTTTTCATCGAACAATTAAATGCTTTGGATATTTTGGTTCCAAGCTCTTTTTCAATGATCTCCTTCACTTCTTCAAAAGGTACGGGAGAAACATTATCCTGTAGGTTAGCTAAAGCCTTTAGGTATTCATCTGGTAATAGATCCGGTCGTGTAGAGAGCAACTGACCAAGCTTGATGTAAGTTGGTCCCATCTGTTTTGAGGTCTTCCACGAGCTCCTCTGGGGTTTGCTCAAATTTATGCTCCTCATCGTCTTCGGGTAGCCTTCATTTATAGCGATACTACTGGTTTGGCGAAAAAAGATCGCTGTTCCAGTATTTTAGCATAAAGCTTATAAATTTATAATATCGCTTAACTTCTCCGGTGTATTACTCATTTAGTTCTGGTAATGGTTAGGTTTCTAATTTAAAAAATAAACCTGTATCAGAAAGAAAGCAACTTGTTTAAATGATTAATATTATTTGGATGTCCAAACAGATATAATAAGTCGCCCTGAACGATCTGGGTATCTGGAGAGATCTCGGTTAGGTATCTTCTGTCTCTTTGGATTGCCAGGACGGTAACCCTGTAATTTTTTCCTATTCCGGAATCTTCAATGCTTTTACCCACGATCTTTCGATTATCCCTTTGAACTTTCATCGTTACTATCTCGGCGATTAGGGATATTTAAATGCTGTAGGGCAGGCGAGTGTGGTTTCTTCTTTAAGGAAGTTAACATCTCATAATCTGAGGAACGTATCTGATTTGTAAACTCCTGAATTTCATCGAAAGGAACAAGGTATTTCTTTAATACTCTGGTAAATATCTCAATAGAGGTTTCGAACTCTTCCGGAATCACTTCATCTGCTCCAGTTTTAGCACTTCTTCGATTTCCCGAACATAACGTGTTCTTACGATCACCGTTGCAGTTTGAGTAAATTGGCGAATCGATTGTTAGAATTTTTTTGGTCGCTCCGGGATCAGAGATCGCTATCACTATAACCCTGGCTTCCTGGATATGGGCATGTTTTAAAATTGTTGAATTTGTGGCGTCCCCAAAAATATTGGTTCCTTATTGGATTTTGCCTTTTGGAAAGTTTCAGGATTGGTATCCAGAACCACGTATGGAATCTCGGCTTTTCTTGCGGCCTTGGAAATATTTTCACCATTTATTCCGTAGCCTATAATGACCAGATGATCATGCAAATTCTCTTCAGAAAATTCTTCTTCTGCTTTCGTGCTTTTCTTGATATTCCCAGTCTTTTTCTGACTGCCGATGGGATAGGAGCCTTTAGGAGAGAATATGTGATCTTTGGAGCAGAAGAAATTAGGAAAGGTGTTATTCCCATAGTAATGATTGAAATCGCCAGGAAGTACTGGTATATATTTTCAGGGATCAGCCCGTTATCTTTTCCAACTCCCGAAAGCAATAGTGAGAATTCACCCACCTGAAAGAGGCTAAATACTGCAAGAAATAAAGTCCTTGTTGGATATCTTAGTATATAAACTGTGATGCCTACCACTAGCATCTTTAACAGTACTACAGCAAGCACTAATACATTATGATTACTATATTGTTGAAAAAGAAACTAAGATTTAACAGAGAACCAACAGAGATAAAAAGAAACTGATAAAGATTTCTCTAAAAGGGAGCACATTAGCGGTGGCCTGATGGCTGTAATCGGACTCTGAAATGATCAGACCGGCAAAGAAAGCTCCAAGTGCTAGGGATAATCCCACCGTGGAAGTTAGCCATGCTACTCCAAAGCAAAATACCACTACGGTTAATATAAATAACTCCTGATTTTTAGTTTTTACTACCCAGCCAATATTTTTGGTGCTACATATTGCGCCAGTATATATACGATTACAAGCACTAAGAGGATCTTGAGTACCATGATAACAATTGTGGATAAAATATTTGGTGTTTCTCCCGCGAGTAAAGGAGTAAACAGCATCATGGGCACTACGATGATATCCTGAAATATTAAGATCCCAAGTCCAATACGGCCGTGTGGAGAGGTAATTTCCCCTCTTTCCTGAAGTAACTTTAATACTATGGCAGTACTACTTAAACTGAAAAGAAAGCCTAAAAATATAGAAGTATAAGAGGAAGCCCTACGAAGGTTGAGATCGCGGCGGTAATTAAAATTGTTCCCCCAACCTGTAATCCTCCTCCTAAAAAGATGATCCTTTTAATGGAGGCCAGGCCTTTAAGTGATAGTTCTATACCAATCACAAAGAGCAGAAAAATAATTCCTATTTCCGAAAGGAGTTCTACCTCGTGTTGCGAACTTATCAGGTTAAATGCATGAGGTCCGGCAATTATACCGGCAAGAAGGACCCAAGAATTGCAGGAAGTTTTAGCTTTTGAAAGGCCAGAATTATCACAATAGATAAGCCTAAAATGATAACAATATCCTGAAGCATTGGGATTTCCATAAGCGGTTGGTTTTAGTTGAGTTTAAATATAATAAGTAAAGTGGTTTTTGGTCGATAATCAGCAAAAAAAAAAGGCAGGTTTTTACCTGCCTTTTTGAATTATTTATGCTGTCTTCTAATTCTTGAGCCAGGCATTTCTAAGGGCACCTGAGCAGCTGGTGCATCTTCAATTTCAACAAGTTTCTTATTAGTGTCCATGGGGGTGGTAATTTTTCCATTTAACTCAAGCTTTTCTCCGTTTCTCATAACTATCTTGAAATATCGTCACCCTCTTTCCATTCTTCTGAAATCTGAATAAGACCATAAACGTTCTGAATATTATATTTCTTTTCCGTTTACAGATTTAAGTACATCTCCGCCTTCAATTCCAAACTCTGTTAGGAAAGAATTCAATTCTACATTTTCCCTGAAAACAATTTCCATAGTTTGCTGATTTGCTCTTTATATAAGGTGTCTGTCCTTTTAAGAAAAAGCCCACTTCAGTCATTACTTCTCTTTCTTGCCAAACCAACTTTTTGAAAGAATTCGTCATAAGGGATAGGGGTGGAACCTGATACATAAGAATCAAAAACTGCTGAATTTCGGGATAGGTAAGTGATACATATCAGATATTAGATCTGCATCTTCAAAAGGTCTGTCTTCCCATACTTTTCTCCGAGTTTTTTTCATAAGGTCAAGAATACCGACTCTCCATTGCTTAACTCCCTAGCCTTATATCCAGTGCCATTCCAATAAGAGCACCTTTCATATAAACATTATAGTAGCTATCCTTGTATTCATCCTCAAATATATTCTTACTCATTATGGTAAAAGGAATTGTATCATCAAAGTTTCTGTGATATACTGATCTTATCAGTCATTCTATCGTAGAATTCCTGATTGGTGATCAAGCCTTGATCTATCTGAAAAAGGTTGGCAAATATTCAGTTACACCTCGTAATCCATAAATGCTGAGACATTTTTGGATCGTTATAATCGAAGTAATGAATTTCCTTAGAATGTACATTAAAGGTGTAAAGAATGTGGAAAAATTCATGTGATACTATAATCGGTCATCGATTTTTCCAATGCTGCAGGACTCATGGATTCCGAAAGCACAAACCACTGTTGAGGTGTGATGTTCAGGGCGCCAAAATTTCCTGCATCTGGTTTATCATCCTCAGCGAGATAGAGAGGATGGCATATTTGTTCGTATATCTATATCCCCAAGGAAACTTTTTTGGGCAGATAACATTTTTTGCATAGAAGGTTTGATGGACTGTGCAGTAAATTTCTTATTGGGTGAATAAACATCCAGCAAACTTCCATTCCCTGAATATTGATCCTGGCGGTATCTGGAGTCGCATACATTATTGGATGATCTATAACTTCAAAATATCTGTTGAGTTGAAGATATCAGTTTTGGAACTCTTGTCATTGCTGGTCCAGACTTTGGCTAACGGTTAAGACGTTCCGGGAATAGCTTGGCTGGTCTTTGGATTTCCAGTCTGTATTTTTCCTCTGTCATATTCTTAAAATAACCAACGAAACCATGCAGGTTCAGCAGAAAAATTTTTATCCTTCAAATGTTGTGCCGGCCATGGAGTATACGCCACCTTCATTCTCCCAGTCAAATGAATCATTTACCTGATACATCACTTTATCAAGATTTTTAGCATTGGCTATATCCCAGCTGTTATCATCGATCTTAGTAACAGGCATTTCATTTCCCTGATAATCCAGAGCCTTAAAATTTTCAGAGAACTTTCCGTAATTATCGGTGAATAAGTCCGGGGACTGTTTTAGGAATGTTAGAACGTAGTTATTCAGAAGAAATCTATCCGGGTCTACAGTTACCCAGACTTTATCATCCTCTACATCCACTAAATTAATACTGGCTACAATGGGCTGCTTAGGAGTTGCAACATTCTGCGTTTTACACGAGAATAGTAAACTAATGGCTGCAATACCTATTATAAGTTTTTTTCATGAATTAGATCTTTTGTATAATATGACTTTAAAGATAGGTTATTGTTACAAAAAAAGAGGTGCCACATGGCACCTCTTTCCATTTAAAGTATATAATGAACCTATACTCTTACATGACCTTCACCTTAGAACATAGTACTTATTAGTAACTAATTGTTTTAGACCTAATGGTCCACGGTGGTGAAGTTTATCTGTAGATATTGCAAGTTCTGCTCCAACGCCCATTTGTCCACCATCGGTGAAACGGGTTGAAGCGTTATGATAAACGCTGCGCTATCTACTTGTTCCATAAAGGTTAAAGCTTCCTCTTTTTCTTTAGTAATGATGGAAAGCAGAATGTCCTCCTGAATATTTGTTTATTTTATCTATAGCTGCATCCAGCCCGTCAATAGCTCCAATTACGATCTTCATCGCAAGGAATTCTTCATACCAGGTAATCTTCAGAAGGCACCTTTTCTTCATCCGTTAATACTTTGAAACTTCCTCGTCTACAAGGATGTTTCACTTTATTAATCGCGGAATAGCTCCTGAAGCTCTTTTAGCTTAGATTCATAATTCTCAATATTCTTATCTACAAGAACTTTATCTAAAGCGTTACAACCTGAGATCTTATCGATCTTGGCATTTAACATCACTTTCTTCGCAACTGTCAAAATCTGCATTTTTTTGAAACATATAGGAAATTATTTCCTCTACCACTAACCAAGTACAGCTCCGTAGAATGTTCCTTAACGAAAGCGATCAATCGCTCTCACACCTCTTGGTACAATTAAATCTAATTGCTCTGGTGGATTTTTTCAAGAAATCCTGAGTTTTCAGTTCGGTTCATATGTAGAAGTTTGATCCACTCCTTACCTAAACCATTTTCTTCAAGGGTTCATGCCAGCACTCCTCAAGGATCTTATTACTGTTAATCGCCTCTTTACCTCCTTTTAGGTAAATCTTATTATTGGCTTTGAATGCCAGTACTGCAGCTTCAATAGTAACATCTGGTCTTGATTCATAAATGATCATGATGTTGCCAAAATGGTGCAGTTTTATTGGTGATGTCTAATCCTGTATCCAGACTTCGGTGTTCTATCACCTGACCTACAGGATCATCCTGCTCCATAACTTCTTTTACAGATTGGATCATACCATCAACTTTCTTGTCATCAACGATCAATCGGTCATACATTGCCTGATCGTCTTTTTCGAAAAGCTTCCAGATCCTTTTTATTAGCATCAATAATTTCATTACGTCTCTTATCCAGAATAACTCATCATGGATTTCAGGACGTTATTTTTGGTTTCTGATTTTATCAACTTCATTTTTTCTTTCCTTTGTTTTTAGTTAATCAATTCTTACGAGGTGAATTTCGTACCAACAGGTTTCCCTGCCAAATATCAAGAATTACATCTTCACGCTTACCATTTGCGATATAGGTCGTAATATTCTTTGCGGCAGTACCTTTGGCGATCTTTGATTTTGGACTCCATTCCTCTCGGCCTTCACCTTCACCTTTGTCTGATTCCTGAACATATTTCTCAACGTTCTCATCTATCTGAAACTTTATTCAGTTTTTCAGAATCATCATCTTCAGGGTGGCCGGTATAAAGTCCGTCGGTATCACTTAATATGATAAGCTTTTCAGCACCAATAAGTTCAGCAACTAAACTTGCCAACTCATCATTATCTGAGAACATGGACATTGTAACCGAAACGGCATCATCCTCGTTCGCAAATTGGGATAATCCCTTCAGATAACAGAGATTCATAACAGTTAATCATATTCTCTCTATGGATCCCGGGCTGAAATCTCTTTTAGTGGCCAATACCTGCGCACATCTCATCCCATAATCATGGAATATGCTATAATAATGAACGCATCATACGAGGTTGTCCAACAGATGAGTAAACCTGTCTACGCTTTACTGTCATCTTCGATCTTTAATTTCTCCTAAGATTTCTTTTCCTGCAATTGCAGAACCTGAAGAAACAAGTACAACCATAATGTCTTCCTCGTATAAGGTTGCAATTTGCCTTACTAAACTCTTTAATACTGGTCTAATATTCTATTGTCTTATTGGTCATTACATTAGTACCAATTTTACGACAATTCTTCTTTTCTTATCCATTATTTAGGTCTTATTGTAAGATTTTTGGTTATGATATTATTTTTCCTCTCCTAATTCTACAGCACGATCAAAGCGGCCATACGCAGCATCCTTGATCAATTCTTTTACATTATTATCGTCCATAGAATCAAGAGCTGCTCTGGTGGTACCTCCTTTAGAGGCTACTCGCTCCATCCAGGTTCCAGGTGAAAGGTCATTTTGATTGAACAGTTCCACGGCACCTTCAAATGTCTGGCTAACCAATACCTTGAATCGTTTTTGGAAAAAGCCCATCTTAAGAGCTGCTTCTAGCATAGATTGCATAAAGTAGAATACGTATGCAGGTCCACTACCAGAAATACCAGTAGAAGCATCTATAAAGTTTTCATTTTCCACATGAATAGATTCTCCGGTTGTATCTAGGAGATTGCGCACCATTAATAATTCTACTCTGGAAACTTCTTTGGACTCTGTATATGATGTAACACCTTTTCCTACCTGTGCTGGAAGGTTTGGCATTGATCTAACTACTTTTTTAACTCCAAGTCCATTTTGTATTTTTTCAATAGTTACTCCGGCCATAAGGGATACGAATATCTGCTCCTTATTCACCATAGGTTTCATCTCCTCAAAAAAATCTTCACAGTGATATGGTTTTACAGCAACAAATACGATATCCGCTTCCGGAAGGCATTCTGATAAATTCTCATAAACGTCAAAATGATCAAGATCGCGCAATCTTGCGATCACATCTGCAGATTTATCAAATACCATTAAATTTCTACGATTAAGCATGGCTGAACTCGCCATCCCTTCTGCGTAGGTTAATCCCATATTTCCTGCTCCAATAACTAATGTTTTCATCTTTAATTTTTAGGTTCAATTATCTTATCGGTACTATAACCGATTAATTCTGGCACTACCTACCCGCAAAAAGACCGTGCGGATATGCCGAAAATCTCTATAATGAAACCTTTTCAGGCAATAATTTAAAAAGTTTTCTCCGAAATGACACTTAATTTAAACTTTAAAACTCATGACATTTTCAAATTTAATCGCTAATAATTTCCTTTATATGCCAATTTGATCCTGATT
>BDMU01000343.1:0-27202 GCA_002217815.1 Seriola quinqueradiata
GAGGTATGATTTCGAGTTGATATACACGCCAGGCAAACACCTAGTGTTAGCAGATGCACTTTCACGAGCGCCAGAGATGAGTCACACAAGCTCCACAGAAAAAGAAGTAGAAAGTCACGTTAACATGATAGTCGAGTCTCTTCCAGTGACTGATGAAAAATCCAAACGGATAAGAGAAGAGACAGCTAAAGATAAGGAGCTACAAACAGTGATGGAACTCATCCACAGTGGCTGGACAAAAGGGTCCTGTCCAAAATATTATCATGTCAGGTCAGAGCTAAGTGTGGCTAATGGACTCTTGTTGAGAGACAACAGGATTATAATTCCACACAGCCTGAGACCGGATATATTACACAGGATACATGAGGGACACCTTGGAATAGAAAAGTGCAAAAGGAGAGCAAGAGACACTGTGTACTGGCCGGGTATGAACAAGGACATTGAAAACATGATTGGACAGTGTGAAACATGCAAGAGACATCAGAGCAAACAGGCAAGGGAGCCCATGATGATTCCTGATCTTCCCACTGTACCCTGGAAGAAAGTAGGAACAGATTTGTTTCATTACAATGGGAAAGACTATGTGTTGGTAATAGACTATTATTCAAATTTCCCTGAAATTGCTCTGCTCACAAATGCAACTGCCAACAATGTCATCACACATATCAAGTCAATCTTCGCAAGGCATGGAATACCAGAGACTGTAGTCAGTGACAATGGTCCTTGTTACAACTGCAGGGAATGGCTGCAGTTTGCAAAACAATATGGTTTTCACCATGTCACATCCAGTCCTCAGCATGCACAGGCAAATGGTAAAGCTGAGAAAGGGGTGCACATCATCAAGCAGCTTCTGAGGAAGGCTACAGACAGTAAGTCAGATCCTTATTTAGCTCTGCTGAGCTACAGGACTGCTCCTCTTGACTGCGGTTTATCCCCAGCAGAACTGTTGATGGGTCGCAAGCTACGCACACCCTGCCCTGCTACACAGAAGTAAAGCAGTAAAGAGATTCAGACAAAATGGAGAATCTGAAATGGAAGCAAAAGCAGTGTTACGACAAGTCAACTAAAGTTCTCAAACCACTTGCAAAGGATGATGTGGTGAGAATCCAAGACCAGAATGTTTGGAACAGAAAGCTACTGTTCTTCAGGAAGTAGGACGAGGTCGTATGAAGTGAGAAGAGGAAGGACATACTCAGAAGGAACCGTCGCAACCTTCTGAAAACCCAAAGAGACTTTTCAGGAGACACGGTGTGATGGTGCAGATGGAAACGATGCTGTGTCACATGCAGACAGAGTGCCTGAGCTGAAATCAGATGGACATGTGCAGACAGAGACAAGTATCGCTTCTGCAGAATTGCCTGCATTGAGGAGAGCTGAGCGTCAAATCAAAAGACCAGTTAGACTTGATTTGTAAATCAGTGAATTGTTATGTGTAAACATGATTCATGTTCTTTGAAATGTGTGTATTTGTATAAAAGAGATTAGTGACACAGGAAAGTGTTCTGAAATGTTCAACAGATGCAAGCTAAGAAAGATGTTGTGATGTTGACGTTTTGATGTTGATATGACTCATGGAAATAAGGAAATATGTGTTTAGTTATAATGTGTTATATTGTTCATTGCCTCAAAAAAAGGGGGATGTGCTGATAGTAAGTGAGTCAGGTGTAATAACATAGATAACCAGCAGAGGGAGCTATGTATTAGACAGTGTGGTGCGTTTAGTAAAAACGGGAACACACGATAAAGAAGGAACAAGAGGATTTAGGATGTACACAGAGAAGCAGGTATCTTAATAAAGTTCGAGCGCAAGCTCATGTTCACAAGAAGATGTTTCTTCATTTAATGATGAACAACACACACATCAGTCGGCCTTTTTTGACTGAGTTAAGGCGCGTGGCCGTGCGTAAAAGTAGACGTGTCGCAATTCAACCATCTATTCATAGAGTTCCATATATTGTGATATACTGTCAAACTCCACTCGTTTGGCCGTTTTCCATTACAGCTCTGAACAGTTAGATCACATACCAGTTTTTTCTTTGAGAAGGTTGAGCGTCTTGTCGATCTGGGCCAGATTAAAGCAGAATGCGCGCCGCCGCCAAATCCAAAAGGTGACAATGTCTTCATTCCATTCATCTACATCCAAGCGATCCAACAAGTCCAGTAGTGAAAAGTAATTCCTTTGAGTCAAAGGGCAGGTTTTTTACTTGTTGTAGTGGCCGTTTGTCCACAAAGAGCAACGAAAAGTTTCTAATCAAACTTTAAATCATAAAAAACTCAAAAGGGCCACATTTGCACCGTGGGTTGTGGTGTACACGGATGGGAGAAAGCATAAGGTCCAAACGACTTTCAATTTTCAACAAAAAAACGTGATTTATTTAATCGGATAACAAGCAAACACAGAACAAAGAAAAATTCCTGTGCCTCTCCCGCTCCGGTAAAAAACCATTTGCCCACCCAGGTGCATGCTGGTCCCTACCGTGCGCTTACCTATATAACCTACGGTGCCTCCTACCGTGCCCAAATGAAACAAACAAATAACAACAAAAACCCAAACTACAAAAATGATAAACTAACGGAATACTAACAGAAATTTAATCATAATGAAATCAAAATAGAATAATGAAATGTAAACACTAAACTAAATAACACCAAATAGCTCACACAAGATGCTCAAACGGCTGACTTACGGCAGGAATCGGGAACAAAGGAGCGGGCTTAATACTCTGGTTTGGTTTACCTGTGAGCTGACAGGTGTGACATGTTTTAATATGAGATACTACATCCCTCTTTAATCGAGGCCAAAAGAAGTGCCTGAGGACCCGGTTATAAGTCTTTTTCACCCCCAGTGTCCAGATTCATCATGAGCAAGTTTCAACACAGACCCACGGAACTTAACAGGCACAACAACTTGGATAATGGGGTCTCCAACGAAGGCATCTCCGTGAGGCACCCACTTTCTCACCAGAAGCTCCTTCAGCAAAAATAACCATGAGAACTATTTTGTACCTCATCTCCAGATAACACCATGTCAAACAAACCCTCTAGAGAAGGATCCGCCCGCTGCTCCAATTTCAGCTCTTCCTGCGATGCCGACAGAGGTACTTCAGACAAAGAAAAATACCACGAATCTGACACCTCACCTTTAATTTTTACAGGTTCAGAGATTGAATCAGGAGTGTCACGTGTCATTGACCGCGTCACCGCACACGCCGTGAAAACTTCAGGAAAGCTGGCCTGATACTCGTCGGGCTGTTTTCTCACCAACGGAACAGAAGAGACTACAGGGTGCAGCAAAGGTGGAGCGTCAGCCCAGACCCGTCCACCTGCCACGCCGTTACCCAGAATCAGAGTGATGCCATCAATTGGCAGCGCAGGACGCACCCCAACTGTTATCTAAGGCAGCAGTGTCACGCAGTATTTTAACAGGAACTTTAAAATCACTCCCCACCAAAGAAACGTGACCATCAGAAACAAAAGGCAAGAAGGATTCAAGTTCACCAGGTACATCTTTACCGTGCTCATTCACACTTCTACCTGTACTGAGAGTGTTTTTGGCCCGGACACAGCGAGACAGGCGCCCTTCGGCTGCCCCGCCGGTCCACTCGGTTTAGTTTTAGCTTTAAGTGCAAAACAGTCAGCTTTAAAATGTCCTTTCTTATGACAGTAGTTACAAATTTTATCTGTCTTTCTCATGTTGTGCTCACTAAAGTCAGACTTACCCAAATGAACATAACTCACGCCTGCACGCTCACCAAAACTGGTACCGTGAGTGCGCAACTCTCCAAAAGACCGTCTGTGCGTCAGCACATAGTCATCAGCCAGAGCAGCGGCTTCGTTCACAGTCTTTACCTTGTGATCACTAATATGTTGTGCAATGTTCTCGGAAATAGAGTTTTTAAACTGCTCCAACAGTATCAGATCACATAAGTCATCAAAAGTTTTTACTTTCAACGCAGAACACCAACGCGTAAAATGTCCCGTTAAATCACGAGCAAACTCGAGATGCGTTTGGTTATCAACCTTTTTCCACGTACGAAAACGTTGGCGATAAGCTTCGGGTACGAGCTCGTAAGCTTTTAGCACAGCAGATTTCACAAGGCCGTAATTCTGGCTGTCTGACGCGGACAGAGCTGAATAAGCTTCCTGAGCTCTACCGGTCAGCGCGCACTGCAACATTAAAGAAAGAGCAGACTCAGGCCACTTTCTCGACTCCGCAACACGCTCAAATAACGAGAAAAAAGTCTCCGGGTCTTTTTCACAAAATTTAGGCAACAACCTAAGATTACCTAAAACATCAAAACATTTAGAAGACCCCGGAAAAGACAAAGACGCATCCACTTCAAAATAAACGCGGATAACTCACGCGCCCGCCAGACAAAGGGACCTGCCAATAACCTTTTAGGAGGTCGAACTTGCTGACATATTTGGCATGGCCCACTTGATCGACGCAATCCTCCATGCGGGGAAGTGGAAAAGAATCGGGTTTCGTTACAGCATTTAACTTACGGAAATCGCTACAAAATCTGGGAGTGTTGTCAGCCTTCGGCACTAAAAGACAAGGGGAAGCCCAACTAGAAGAAGAAAGTTCAGCAATGCCATTATCAAGCATGTGTGACAAGAGTGGCGGTCATAGGGTGAATATGTTGCCGAACAACGCCACCTGGGGAATTGCACCCCAGGAAATAACAATACTTATAACCAAAAACTAAAAGCTTACGCAAGTTCGTATCACCACAGGGCAAAGACAATGTTGATAATACAAGTTTTATTCAACAATAATTACTAAAATGAGGTTCCATAAATGCTGTCTAAAGCAGGTAATGTTATACACGGGGCCATAAGGGAAGGGGAAGTGGACAGTGCTGGGTTACCTCGGCGGCCCGAAACCAATGAGGGAGGGGGAAACTAAAGCACCCGTGACACTGCACACACACACAAACTGAAAACGTGAAGAACCACCACCACCAGGGATTGGGTCGCCGCCCGGAGCCCACAGCACCTGTCCACAGGGAGAAAAAGCACAATAAAATGGCCACACTTTACCAATACACACAAACAAAACAATAATAAGTAATAAAGTAAATAACAAAATAATCTAACTTCTCAACTATAATATAACAGGCAATTAATACACAAAAGAAATCAAACTCAATAAAACGGTACTCAATTTAATAATACTCTTAACGAAACAAAAAGAATTAAATCTCAAATAGAACACAAAACAACCATACAAAAGAAATCAAATTAAATTAAATCAATATTCAAAATAACTAAATGTTTGTATAAACTAATAAAGAACAGCGGCAAAGACTGTTATAACAGCCGCATCAACACAGCGGCACGCTTACAGCGGAACCAAGTATTTGTAGAATCAAACGAAACAATAAAACAATTAATAAAACCATGTACTCCAACGGAGCCAAAAAGAAGAGAGCCAAAAAGAACCAAAACAGCAACGCCGTCCAGCGAGCCGTGGCGTTGAATCAGTTTCCCAATCAGCCTTGCCGGCGCAGCGTCACAGCAGGCCAAGCAGCGGAGTTACTCCCGACTTCTGCCTGATCCAAACTGTGGCACAAATGAATAATTAGCCAGGGGCAAACAAGGAGTAAGGAGGAGGACGGACAACGCCAACTCACCACGAGGATGCACAAACCCACACAAGGGGCTTCCAGCGGGGCAGCCCGGTCCCCACGGCGACAGTGATCCAACACCTGCAGCAGAGAATGGTCTGTCAAGGCTGCGCAATATGGCACGCTAAGTAGGAGGGAGAACGGCGGTGTGCATACCTGTATGCTGCAGGACAAGCATGCGCCACGATGGCCAACACGCCAACAGAGCTCCAGTGTGCGCACAGCCACAGCACAAATGGCTCCTCCACACCTACACCTGCACCGGCCTCACCACACCACGCCACGACAGTGGACAATTGGCCCCGGAAGAGAAGAGAGGAGGAGGCGGATGGAATCAGACCCTTATATGAGAAGGTGTGGCACCGCCCAGCAATCAGCAGGACAAAACCTACAGCGCTGCACCAGGAGGAACCAGGAACAGCACACCTGCTACATCTGGAATGCCGAAAATAGAAATAAACTGAGACACTGCGCGCACAACAGAGCGCGCAGTAATCGTGCGTAAGGGATACGCTGCAGGAAAACGAGTGCTTTGACACATAACTGTTAACAAATACACAGCACCTGAACGAGAACGAGGAAGTGGTCCGACACAATCAATAATAAGATGCTCAAACGGCTGACTTACGGCAGGAATCGGGAACAAAGGAGCGGGCTTAATACTCTGCTTTGGTTTACCTGTGAGCTGACAGGTGTGACATGTTTTAATATGAGATACTACATCCCTCTTTAATCGAGGCCAAAATAAGTGCCTGAGGACCGGTTATAAGTCTTTTTCACCCCCAGTGTCCAGATTCATCATGAGCAAGTTTCAACACAGACCCACGGAACTTAACAGGCACAACAACTTGGATAATGGGGTCTCCAACGAAGTCATCTCCGTGAGGCACCCACTTTCTCACCAGAAGCTCCTTCAGCAAAAAATAACCATGAGAACTATTTTGTACCTCATCTCCAGATAACACCATGTCAAACAAACCCTCTAGAGAAGGATCCGCCCGCTGCTCCAATTTCAGCTCTTCCTGCGATGCCGACAGAGGTACTTCAGACAAAGAAAAAATACACCAATCTGACACCTCACCTTTAATTTTTACAGGTTCAGAGATTGAATCAGGAGTGTCACGTGTCATTGACCGCATCACCGCACACGCCGTGAAAACTTCAGGAAAGCTGGCCTGATACTCGTCGGGCTGTTTTCTCACTGTGGCGTGGGCAGGGTGGATGCTTGCACTCAGATGTCAAATATGTTTGAGAGATTTATATAGTTGCTCAACAACGCCACCCTGGGAATTGCACCCAGGGAAATTCGGTTCCAACTACTAGACACACAGGTTCGTTCTATTCAGGTGGCATGAGACAGGGTTCGAGGTATAAAAATATATTTTATTACAATTGGTTAAAATAATTAACAATCAAAATCATTCACACCAAAAAAAGGGCAACTAGTCAGGAGCAGAGGCTTACCAGGTGGGCAGGTACTAGTGAACAGGAGCGGTTCACCCAAAATAAATAACCCACACACACACATTGAAGGAACCACCACCGGGGAGCACAGCACATCAAATGAGGGGGACACCACCACCAGTCACCGACGCCACCACCACCACCGGCCTCTGACAACTGAAACAAAAAGAAAAGATTAAGAGAGTTGCAACTCAAACAAAAAAGAAATAAACAATTAATGGGCAAGTTAAACCTAAAAAAAACAGATGTATAACTAACAAAGAAAAACCTAAATGTCCAAATAATAACTGCCCAATAGAAATCAAAGAAAAATAATTCAAAGAAAGTACACAATTCAAAATATCGTTTAACACAGGAAAAACAAAGGAAATCTAATTAACTAAATCAAAAGAAACACAAAGAAAAGAAGCAAATTAACCCAAATTCAAATCATATAAACCACACCTCACTCATACAATCAAATTGATAAAAGGGCAAATCCAGCTTAGCACAAGCATGCCATGCAGAGATACTGTAGGGGAACCTGAAGGCTCCAGGTAGCCTGCAGCAACGAGTCTTATTTTGAAAAAAGCTTAATAGCTTTTTAAAAAGGTCCGTCGGAAACTGCAACCGCCAATCGCCACCCAAGCAGCAAGTAAAACAGCAGCAAAGCGGCAAAAGCAGGACGCAAGCTGGAAGTAGAAGTGGAGACAAAGCAGCAGCCGTCCGATCTGTGGTTTCACCTTTAGCAGAATATATTATTAGCACTGTTCAATTAACTGAGGATGATGCAGTTGCAGCAGAGACAAACATACCTTTAGCAGAAGTGGATGCGCGCACACACACTCATACAGGTGGGCGGACGAGAGGGACAAATCTGGACATCAGCATTTCCATGCCAAACAGGAGCATACAGGAGCGACAGAGCAGTACACACAGCGGGACGCACGCCGTGGTAAAAAGGAAGCCGGCCTGCTACCGGAAGTGAATTGGGAAGCGAAAGAGCAGGGGAGAGGGCCGTCTTAAATACTGGTCCCTGCTCACGGATAGGCTATCAGGCCATCAAGGTGCGTTCAAGGCACATTAGGTGCAATGCATAGACTATGCTGCCACATCACCAACGGAACAGAAGAGACTACAGGGTGCAGCAAAGGTGGAGCGTCAGCCCAGACCCGTCCACCTGCCACGCCGTTACCCAGAATCAGAGTGATGCCATCAATTGGCAGCGCAGGACGCACCCCAACTGTTATCTGCCCCTGAAAAAGATCAGAATACAACATCATATTGTGCAAAGGGACTCGCAAAACCTCCATCCCCATTCCCAAAACCGGCACAAAACACCCCGTGTGACTCTCTTCAGAGAATGGCAACACCGAAGCCTGAATGAATGAGTCAAAGGCAGCAGTGTCACGCAGTATTTTAACAGGAACTTTAAAATCACTCCCCACCAAAGAAACGTGACCATCAGAAACAAAAGGCAAGAAGGATTCAAGTTCACCAGGTACATCTTTACCGTGCTCATTCACACTTTCTACCTGTACTGAGAGTGTTTTTGGCCCGGACACAGCGAGACAGGCGCCCTTCGGCTGCCCCGCCGGTCCACTCGCTTTAGTTTTAGCTTTAAGTGCAAAACAGTCAGCTTTAAAATGTCCTTTCTTATGACAGTAGTTACAAATTTTATCTGTCTTTCTCATGTTGTGCTCACTAAAGTCAGACTTACCCAAATGAACATAACTCACGCCTGCACGCTCACCAAAACTGGTACCGTGAGTGCGCAACTCTCCAAAAGACCGTCTGTGCGTCAGCACATAGTCATCAGCCAGAGCAGCGGCTTCGTTCACAGTCTTTACCTTGTGATCACTAATATGTTGTGCAATGTTCTCGGAAATAGAGTTTTTAAACTGCTCCAACAGTATCAGATCACATAAGTCATCAAAAGTTTTTACTTTCAACGCAGAACACCAACGCGTAAAATGTCCCGTTAAATCACGAGCAAACTCGAGATGCGTTTGGTTATCAAGCTTTTTCCACGTACGAAAACGTTGGCGATAAGCTTCGGGTACGAGCTCGTAAGCTTTTAGCACAACAGATTTCACAAGGCCGTAATTCTGGCTGTCTGACGCGGACAGAGCTGAATAAGCTTCCTGAGCTCTACCGGTCAGCGCGCACTGCAACATTAAAGAAAGAGCAGACTCAGGCCACTTTCTCGACTCCGCAACACGCTCAAATAACGAGAAAAAAGTCTCCGGGTCTTTTTCACAAAATTTAGGCAACAACCTAAGATTACCTAAAACATCAAAACATTTAGAAGACCCCGGAAAAGACAAAGACGCATCCACTTCAAAATACACGCGGATAACTCACGCGCCCGCTCAGACAAAGGGACCTGCCAATAACCTTTTAGGAGGTCGAACTTGCTGACATATTTGGCATGGCCCACTTGATCGACGCAATCCTCCATGCGGGGAAGTGGAAAAGAATCGGGTTTCGTTACAGCATTTAACTTACGGAAATCGCTACAAAATCTGGGAGTGTTGTCAGCCTTCGGCACTAAAAGACAAGGGGAAGCCCAACTAGAAGAAGAAAGTTCAGCAATGCCATTATCAAGCATGTATTTTATTTCAGCATCCAGATATTTACGTTTTTCAGGGTTCACTCGGTAAAACCTCTGCCTGATTGGCTGCGCATCTCCAACATCAATATCATGCTCTATTAAGTTTGTCTGCGTGGGAGTATCGCTGAACAAACAAGGAAAGGATTTTATGACATTACATAAATCTGCCTGTTTGGACTCGGCTAAGTGACCTAAGAGGACCTGCAGGTTACTCAGGGACTCCGAGTTTTTAAGTCGACCTTGAAGAACGGCAGGATCAACACAAGGTAAACTATCCTCTACCTCAGTGGACACTGACTGTGGAGAATAAACTGTGGACACTCGCCCCACCAAACAAGCAGAGTGTGAAAGTCCTGAGGCACTCTCACTGTTGGTGTCATCTGAAACACGAGCATAATAGGGTTTTAACAAATTGACATGACACAGCTGCATTTTCCTTCTACGCTCTGGAGTAGAAATCATGTAGTCGTGTTCAGAGACTACCTTTGTCACTTCATGTGGACCCCGAATACTTAGCTTGAAAGGGAGAAGTCACAATGGGTAACAGAGAGCTCATTCTTTATTGAATCAACATTTTCCTTTGATGCCATTAACGCATTCATTTTTTCCATACACTTTTTGGCTTGTTTGCATTTTGCACTCCTTTTTTCCTGGTGTGTTATCACACTATATTCCAGACCTTTACCAGACTTTTTAACAGTTCTTTTTGGCTTTTCAGCATCCTCTGCATTAACGTCAGACATTTCCGTTTCTTTTATTTATTTTCCTTTTTTTGCAAACCAATCACAGTCCAAAAAACGCACAAGAGAGCAGGTTGCAAAAACACACGATGATTATTGACCAACAGATCCTCTTCATCAAACAAATACACACATCAGTCGGCCTTTTTTGACTGAGTAAAGGCGCGTGGCCGTGCGTAAAAGTAGACGTGTCGCAATTCAACCATCTATTCATAGAGTTCCATATATTGTGAAATACTGTCAAACTCCACTCGTTTGGCCGTTTTCCATTACAGCTCTGAACAGTTAGATCACATACCAGTTTTTTCTTTGAGAAGGTTGACCGTCTTGTCGATCTGGGCCAGATTAAAGCAGAATGCGCGCCGCCGCCAAATCCAAAAGGTGACAATGTCTTCATTCCATTCATCTACATCCAAGCGATCCAACAAGTCCAGTAGTGAAAAGTAATTCCTTTGAGTCAAAGGGCAGGTTTTTTACTTGTTGTAGTGGCCGTTTGTCCACAAAGAGCAACGAAAAGTTTCTAATCAAACTTTAAATCATAAAAAACTCAAAAGGGCCACATTTGCACCGTGGGTTGTGGTGTACACGGATGGGAGAAAGCATAAGGTCCAAACGACTTTCAATTTTCAACAAAAAACGTGATTTATTTAATCGGATAACAAGCAAACACAGAACAAAGAAAAATTCCTGTGCCTCTCCCGCTCCGGTAAAAAACCATTTGCCCACCCAGGTGCATGCTGGTCCCTACCGTGCGCTTACCTATATAACCTACGGTGCCTCCCTACCGTGCCCAAATGAAACAAACAAATAACAACAAAACACCCAAACTACAAAAATGATAAACTAACAGAATACTAACAGAAATTTAATCATAATGAAATCAAAATAGAATAATGAAATGTAAAACTAAACTAAATAACACCAAATAGCTCACACATTCCGGCCCCTAATTGTGCATTAAATCACAATTACTTTAATTTCTCAAAGGAGCTATTCAGTCAATCCTAACCTATAACTAGACAGTCTATCCCATTAGCTTCAGTTCACTCTCTTCTTTGTGATGAACCTGAAACAAAACAAAAAAGAGAGAAAGAGAGAGAGAGAGAGAGAGAGAGAGAGAGAGAGAGAGAGAGAGAGAGGGTCCATGGTGTCACACTCCTGCCTCCAGCAGCAGGCAGAGCTTTGTCACCGGCCTCTCCAGAATGCTGGTTCTTGTTCGAAGGCGCACAGAGCGCACCAGGCCCTTTGCATCTGCTCTCATATCCAAAATTTTCCCCATCAGCCAAGATCCTCTTGGGGCTGTGGCATCTGCAATGAGGACGATGTCTCCAGGAGTAAGACTTCTTCTTGGTCTTGTCCACTTCTGTCTCTCTTGCATCATTGGTAGGTATTCCGAAATCCATCTCTTCCAAAAGAGCTCTGCCATGTATTGTGTTTGTCTCCACCTTTTCCTGATGTACAGGTCACTGTGATCAAACAGTCCTGGTGGCATGACTGGCTTGCCCTTTAACGTCAGAATGTGATTAGGTGTGAGCGCCTCCAGGTCATCTGGGTCATCAGAGACTTTTGTGATTGGTCTATCATTCAATATGGCCTCAGCCTCACAGAAAACAGTATGAAGCCCTTCATCGTCCAGAATTTGCTGTTTGAGAACTGAAGTGAGAACACTCTTCACTGAACGTATCAAGCGCTCCCAGACACCGCCGTGATGGGAAGCTGCTGCTGTGTTAAAGTTCCACTTCACGCCATCCTGAACCAAAGCCCTCTGAATGTTGCCATGATTTAAACCAGCCAGACTTTCTTTCAGCTCCCTGTTGGCTCCAACAAAGTTTGTGCCGTTGTCAGACCTGATGGTGCAAACTGGGCCTCGTCTACAGATGAACCTCCGGACAGCGTTTATGCAAGAATCTGTGTCCAGCGTATGTGCCACCTCCAAATGCACAGCACGGCTGGTTAGACAGGTGAAAAGCACTCCATACCTTTTAATACGACTCCTGCCTCTTTTAACGTTGATAGGCCCGAAATAGTCAACTCCGACATCTGAAAAAGGGGCTCTATCAGGTGTTGTAGTATTTCAGACTATTAAAGTTAAAACTGTTTAATGATTTATACTAGTGGATATTTAGGTGCTAAGGGTAAGTGGTCGTTTAAACATCTGTCTCAGGGAAACTATTTACAACCACTGATAAAGATCACCCTATGGCCATGTGTAGGGGGGCAGCCGGAGGTAACAGAGGTAGATCAGCAGTAATTTATATGTATACATTAACTGTCTTCCTTTGAGCGTGCTGAGCTTTAGGTTACACTTGAGGTCGGAGTCAGATGGGAAGGAGGAAGCCAGCAGAGCCAATCAGAAGACGACAAAACGCCCGTGCACATTTCTTTGTTTGTACTCGTATAAATACACTGGATCAGGGAAAGTTAGGTTGTTAGACTGTGGACTGACCAACACTTGTTATTGGTTAGGAAAAGGCACATCTGATCCAGAATTCTGTAATTGTTCATTGCTTGCTGAAAAGATTCACTAAACAATTTAAACTAAATTCTTTGGTGTGGACATTCACTGGTCTTTTGAGTATTTTGAACACTGCACTCACCCTGTGGGGGTGAGAGTTTTTTTCTCTAAACAGCAAAAGCTCCTTCAATTTGGTGACCCCGACGTGATGCTTAACTGACCAGCAGCGACTGGATAATGAGTGCGGGAGGCAGGTGAACACTCCGGAGGAGAAAAGGGAAAAGGGATCCCAAATAATAAGGCAAGCACCACCTTTTTAACAAAAGTGTGCAAATTGGACAAAACTAAATTATCCTCCAGCATGTGGTTCATTCTTCCTCCTGCTAGTATTTAACGTGTAATCTGAGTAAAACCAAGCAGTGAGCAAAAAGCAAATAACGTAGAAAATTCAGAGGAGGTTTCGGACCTAAAATTCCTGAACTCTAGTGTTATTTGTGTATATGCACGTGTTTGTATGCTGTAGGGGGCCTACACGTACTTTTATTTAAGTAGGGGGCTTCGGGCCTTAAAAGCCTACACCTTGTGTTTGTACGTTGTAAGGGGCCTACACGTACTTTTATTTAAGTAGGGGGCTTCGGGCCTTAAAAGCCTACACATAGTGTTAGTAAATGTGTTCAAAAGGTGCCGGGGGCGCCTAGTGTCTAATGTAAAATTGTGTTATTATAAGGGGAATGTTGGGTGGGCCTGGTGTATGTTAACCATACATGCATTTCCAAGAAGGTAAAGTATTGGGGTGGTTTGGATGGATAATTATTTCATGAATTAAAAGATCGGGATACTGTGTGAAACTTAAACACCCAGTGAGAGACCGCAGCCTCTCCTTAGGAGGGAACTGTAGAAGATTGTCTCTCAGCAGCCCCGATTGACCTACAGGAGTCATTCATGAGATATTTCCATGTGTGAAGTACATTCATTAATTTGTAGTGCATAACTGAGGAATTAGTCTGTAAACATGGAAGGGGAATTCAATCGTGAAAAAATAGAGTCTAACATTCCCACCCTGAAAAAAGATTTTGGAATTCCAGGGACTTGGGGAAAGAAATGGGAAGTAATAAAAAACAATGTGCTAGTGTCAGCCAGAGAAGAAAAGAGGGAAAATCTTAAAACATTTAGAGGACTGGTACGGAACAAAGCGACGCCTTGACTGGTTTCTATATGATGACTGTAAAGAAGACATAAAAAAGACTCTCCAGACACGACTGACACCACTAGGACAAAAGACCACCAACTACACCACAAACAGAGCCACCAGTTAAAAGAGTCATTGACTTTGATCAGGATATGGAACAAGGAATCATGCATGCAAACTCAGGACAGGGGTCAGAGATTACAGGGGAGTGGAGAGAACAGTGGGAAGTTGAGAAAAGGAGAGAACAGTGTAGACTGACGCCGCAGGGAACATGTGGAGGGCAGTATGATGATGTAGGGCTAGAGGGAGAGAGTAAGAATGATGGTGATGATGAGGGTGACAGAGAAGGTGAAGAGTAGGTATCAGGAAATATACGTAGCGTTATAGTAGAAGGAACAGGATTAAGAAGGTCTGAGAGACTTAAAGAACGTAGGGAGAGAGAAGAAGGATTCCAACAGCCCAAAGACCTGCAGATGCCTCTTTTTGGAGGAGGCATGCATAATATTCAAGCTAAATATAAACCATTCTCATTGGACAGCCTTAGTCGATCAGTTGCCTCCTCTTAGGGATGGAGCCCAACCATGGTTAAACAAAGTATCACAGCTCACACAGGTACAGACATTTCACACATCATATGGATGCCCAAACTCAAAAGCAGAAAAAGAGAGAGGGTGAGATGGAGGAGCTTAAAGGTCAGCTCTTAAAGCTGCAGCTACAACAGGCTAGAGATCAGGTGACAGATAAGAAAGCTAGCGCTAAGCAACATAAACAAATGCTGAAAATGCCTTCTACAGATGTTGTTGCTGCTCCAGCGCTTTCCCTATCCCCATCTCCCCCTCCTAACCCTCCCCCTAATCCATACCCTTACTACCCTGTACATATCCCAGTGCCAGTACTCACACCAGGTCAGATGTTCCAGGGTCCAGGAAACCAAGGAGGGTATAATCAAAACAATGGACAGAGAAAGGGAGGGAAGGCAGGCAATAAGGGAGGAGCAGGGGGAGTGAAAAACAAGGGATGCTTTATTTGTGGAGCAATGGACCATTGGGTCAATGATTGCCCTTATAACGGCTATGCTTGGCAGCAGGGAAGAAGCGGTGGTCTCCCAGGGGGAGCAGCTTCAAACCCACCCCAGCAGGCACCCAATCCACATATGGCCCCAGGAGGATGGCCTGCACATCCTGGTGCATGGGGACAGTTCCCACAGCAGCCATAGGGGTGCCAAACAGAAGGGGAACTACAGGGCTTGGCAGCTCCCTGTTTTTCTCTGAAGGTGAATGGGAAAACAAAATGGGTCATGGTGGACACAGGAGCTTGCTACTAAACCTTGAGTGATCCACCTTGCAGACTCTCATCCACCTATGTTTCTGTTTTGGGATTTTCTGGCACTGAAAAAAAATCTGCCTCTCATGGAAGAAACTGTTGTGTCTGTGGGAAACCAAACGCTGAGACATTCTTTTGTCTACGCACCGGACTGTCCTGTGAACTTGATGGGAAGAGACTTGTTGGTTCGCCTGGGAGTAGCAGTGAAATGTGCACCTCAGGGAACAACTATGCATTTTCCAGATGGAACTGTGATCACCTGCAGCTCTTCTATCGATACGTCTGTTAAGCAAATGCCCCTGGGTGCCTCTGCTCCAAAAACTGCTGCTGAACCACCAGCTGATGTATATTGGGTATTGTTAAATACAGAAAATAATCCCTTGGTAGAACAATTTGATTTATGAGCTCCGTGGATTCACTCTCTCAACTCCTACCACTCTGTTCCCGACCCTCCCCATTGTACTTTATATTATGATAGGAATGAAGATTGGATATATAAGGCTGAATTTGAAGACAAAATAGAAGGAGATACCTGGGCCCTGCATGTAGAGGGCATATATGTGGGACAAGAAGGAGTGGCAGCAGCAGTTGTGCTTCCTGAGTATAGGAAATCTTGGTATAAAATGTCTAACACTGCCACCCCCCACATATCTTTGGCCTTACATGCAGGACATCAGGCTAAAGAGTTGGGTCCCATGGTTAAAAAAGCACTTACACTCATAGATTGGCAGCCTACACAAATACCTAGGCTGTTCATTTCTCCATCTACCCACATGTACCGTATCCAATATCATACAGATTTCGATGGCACGTGTCAGCATGAAACTCTCACCAGATATCATAGTAGAGAACGCACTGACGGGGATGGAACGCAGGAAATGCTCCAAACCCTCCCTGACTCACTATGGTCGTCTGGACCTTTGGATGTGGGTTTTTGTAAAAATGTGAATCCCGTCACTTTCTCTGTCCAACCTATAGCAGCTCCTATTTGGCAACCACAGTATAAACATAAACAAGAGGCTACAGATGGTATAAAACCTACCATAGAAGGCCTGTTGCAGGCCGGAGTGTTGAGACCATCACAGTCACAGTGGAACACCCCTATTTTACCTGTTAAAAAACCATCTGGCACATATAGAATGGCACATGACCTAAGAGCTATTAATCGGATCATCACTTCCCCTGTCACCCCTGTTCCCAACCCCCACGCTGCTCTTGCTATGTTAGACACCTCACATCAGTTCTTCTCTTGCATTGATCTGGCAAACGCTTTTTTCTGTCTTCCCCTGGCACCACACCTACAGGACATGTTTTCTTTTACATATGGGGAAGGAGACTAACATATACGCGCATGCCACAAGGATTTTTACTTTCCCCCTCCATTTTTAATGACATTTTGCGTGCTCAGCTTGCTGACCTTGATGTACCAGATGGATGCCTGGTGGTTCAATACGTGGATGATGGTGGCTTGTCCATCACCTCACACATGCTTGCAGCTCACTCGATCCATTCTACTGCGCCTGCATACATGCGGCTACAAAGTTTCCAAAACCAAGTTACAGTGCTGCAGAGCCTCTGTCACCTTTCTGGGGAGAGAGATCTCTGGCACAGGTGCTGACATGTCTGCATTACATAAAGACTCGATTTTAAATCACCCAAGGCCAGAAACAGTGAAAGATATGCTCTCCTTTTTGGGTCTCACAGGTTACTCCAGACATTTTGTGCCTGATTATGCCGGTAGGACTGAGTCTCTGCATGCACTGGTTAAAGTTCAGGGGTGCCGCAATCTCAGTGCCAAGTTGGACTGGACGGTTGAGGCTGATTCAGATTTTATTTGTCTCAAACAGGACCTGTCACAGGCCACCTCCTTGGCGCCCCCCGATTACACTCAACCATTTTTTCTTGATGTTTCTGAGAGAAAAGCGTCTGCATATGGTGTTCTCTATCAGAAACAAAGGGGGATTAGGATAGTGTTAATATACTGTAGTGTACTGTTTGATGTACAGGAAAAAAGAGCCGCTTCATGTGTCAGATATGCAGCAGCAGTAGCTAAATTGACAGACAAAATCGCACATGTAGTTATGCACCACCCACTAATAATCTTAACCTCTTACGCTACAGTTGCAGTTGTGACATCCTCTGCATTCACACTGACACCACTAAAGATTCTCAAGGTGCTAACACAACCACACATAACATTTGTACATCAAGGAATCAACATGGCAGAACAAATATTGGAAGGGACTCTATATTGTTGTATAACAGTTACATAGGACAGGACCAAGGTGAGGACTGATTTGAGTGAAACACCTTTGGTAAATCCTGAAGTGGAAATATACACAGATGGCTGTTGTTTCAGACATCCAGATCATGGGTTGCAGGCAGGATATGCTGTGGTGGAACTAGGGATAGATGGGACCCCCAGAATACTCAAACAGGATGCGTGTCAGCGCAGAAAGCAGAACTAAGAACAGTCAAAGCAGCACAAGAAACTGCATCAGAAGAGATAAAAACTCAGTGGAAGTCAAAAGGGGGACAACAGAACAGCCAAGGAATATGGCATGTAAATAGTCAGGTGATAATGCCCCCTCAGTGGCTACACAGCATGTTGACACAGACTCATGGACCTGACCACAGGAGCACTGGACAAATGACACATGACTTACGACACTGGTGGATTGATGGCAAGTATGCAGAACCAGCTGCACCAGGTTAGGAAATCACTATTGATTTCACAGACATGTTAAGCCGTGAAGGTGGGAAACGTTATTTGTTGGTGATTGTGGACTCCTTCTCACGGTGGGTTGAGGCCTATCCCACCGCAAAGGAGGACGCCACATCAGTGATAAAATGTTTGATAAACCACTACATTCCCACTCACGGTTTTCCCAGACTAATTCGCTCTGACAATGGAACACACTTCAAAAATAAAGACATGGAGAAAGTTGAAACCGCCTTAGGATTAAAACATAGATATGGGACTGTATATCACCCTCAGTCTCAGGGCAAAGCGGAGAGCATGAATCAGACATTAAAAAGCAAATTATTACAAATTGTAATGTCATACAAACTAAAGTGGCCAGAGGCTCTGCCGTTGGCCCTATTGGGAGTGAGATCTGCAGTAAACAGGGAGACTAGTTTGACTCCTTTTGAGTTACATCACGGCAGAGAAAATACCTGGTCCAACTCACTCCCTGAAAGAGATTTTTAATGTGAGATATAAACCATATTATGTGAAAATAAACGCTCTGGTGTCAGAATTCTCCATCCCCACAGATTCACCAACAGGAGAGAGCTTCTCCACGCGGGAACAGGAGCCAGAGCTAGGATCAGGAGGACCTCCAGAGTTCCTGTATCTGAAGGCCATAAAGAGGAAGTGGAGTGAACAACGGTGGACAGGATCATTCAAAGTGACAGCCAGAACAAACTCGGCAGTAAAACTGGCTGGGAAGGGTTATAACTGGTATCACCTCTCTCAGTGTGCTAAGAACGCCACAGCACAGGAGAAGGAAGCTGAGGAACTAAAAATAAATAAATAAATAAATAAATAAATATATATATAAATAAATAAAATGAAATGTATAATCAAGTTTTATAATCATCATTTGTGTGTGTGTGTGATTAAAACAGAAACCAGCGCCACTCGTTCGGAGGAATCAGAGAACGAGGTGGAGGATGGTGTCTGAGGAGGAAAGTAGTCCCACAGGGGAAGGTTAAAACGTTAGGTATGGGGGGAGGTTGACCTCTGGGTCATCTGGAGGAATCACATCAAGACCGGCATCCAACTTAGGCCAAACCTCCTTTGGCTCACAGAGAAACTTTGGACCATTTATCCATCTCTTGCCTTTTAGGAAAATCTTTGCCCTCATTCCTCTTGATGCATCGTCTGCCGGATTCTCCTTTGATCCAACATATCTCCACTGATCGAGATTTGCCGCTTCTCTGATGAAGGCGACTCTGCTTGCGACAAAGGTGTGAAATCGCCTGGTTTCATTACGGATGTATTTAAGAACAGTTGTGCTATCGGTCCAGAAAACTGACTTCTCCAGCTTCAGTTGCAACTCCTTCTGAAGCATTTTATCAACTCGTACTGCAAGAACTGCCGCCGTGAGTTCCAGTCGAGGAATCGTTGTCTGCTTCAGTGGAGCAACTCTGGCCTTTCCCAATAAAAATGCAACCTGAACTCTGTCATCCTTCTCAAGTCTCAAATATGACACTGTTCCATATCCAGCTTGGCTGGCGTCAGAGAGTGGTGAATCTGTGCTGTGTCAGGGTCTCCAAAATCTCTGGATTTAATACAGCGATCCACAGTGAACTCAGCCACCTTCTGGAGATCTTCCAACCATTCAAACCACTTCTTAGAGAGGGAATGAGGGATGGATTCATCCCACCCCAGGCCTCTCCTGCATAGCTCCTGTAGCAACAGTTTGGCTGGAATGGTGAATGGGGCCAAAAATCCTAGGGATCATACAATGAGCTGACCACTGACAAAATGCCTCTTCTGGTCTGTGGCTGTTCTGTAGTGAGGTCCTAAACTTGAATTTGTTGGTTTCAAAGCACTACTGTAGTCCTAGTGCTCGTTCCATCGGAAGTTGATCCACATCCAAATCGAGCTCCATCACTTCCTTTGCTCTGCAGTCTTCAGCAATTGACAGCAGAACTGTTCGGCTGTTGCTGATCCATTTGGAAAGATTAAATCCTCCTTTGTGACAAAGAGCAGTCAGATCCTTAACCATTTGCACTGCCTCCTCCTCTGAGGCCATTGATTTCAGCAGTCATCAACATAAAAGTTACGTTTGATTTTATTGACCACTTCAAGAGGGAAATGTTGGGCATTGTCATCTGCAGTTCTCGTCAAAGCATAATTTGCACAACTTGGTGATGATACAGCTTCAAAAAGATGTACTTTCATACGATGTTCCACTGGAGACTGGGAAGTGTCTCCACCAGGCCACCAGAGAAAGCGGAGAAAGTTAATGTGCTTTTCAGAAACATGAACTTGGTGATACATTGCTTGAATGTCGGCCATCACAGCAACAGGCTCTTGTCTGAATCGAACAAGGACCCCAATTAAAGAGTTGGTCAAATCAGGGCCCTGCAACAGCTGACAGTTCAATGATTTCCCTTTGTATGCTGCTCCACAATCAAAAACCACTCGCAGCTTGCCTTTTCTTGGATGATAAACCCCATGATGAGGAACGTACCACACGTTTCCATCACTCTGCTTTAGCTGATCAGAAGGCACAAGCTCAGCATATCCTTGAGTCACCATGTCGTTTAAAAATGTGATGTATTGTTCCTTGAATTGACTGTTCTTTACAAACTTTCTTTTTAGGCTCTGGAGGCGCTGTTCTGCAACCTGGTGATTGTTTGCCAAGAGGGGGCTTTCCTCCCTGAAAGGTAAGTCAATGCTGTAATGGCCTCCAATTAACTTTGTGGTGTTGTTCATAACATTCATAAACTTCACATCCTCTTTAGACATTTCAAGCTGCTCATCCGATGACCTCTCGTTAAAGTCCTGGTTAAACTGTTTAACCAGCATTTCCTGAAGATGTTCGACAGAGATCCGGTTGGACGTTACAGCAGAGCAGTCACTTTTATTCCTGTTGCTCCCACCACGAAGTGGACCATTAATAACCCAGCCAACTCTGGTTCTGACAGCATAAGGTCCCTCATCCTGGCTGTTGATTAGCTCCCAGGGCTCCATCACCTTTGGTGCGTCAGTTCCAATAAGCAAATCAACCCCTTCATCAATGTTATGAAGCTGAACATCCTTGAGATACGACCACTGATCAACATCCTCTTGTCTTGGAACATTGATTGTGGAAACAGGCATATCTTTTTGTGTTAAGACATCAGGTAGCTCAACAAAGTCATTAATATTGATACCAGACACTTCAAGACCAGACAGCACATGAGCAGTTATAATCTTCTTTTGACCCATTGTTTTTAACAAAATACTTGTCCTTTTACCCTTTAAGTTCAATTTTCTGGCCAAGCTCTCTGTACAGAATGTTCCTGAACTCCCAGGGTCCAAAAATGCATATGTCTGCACAGTTTTGTTGCTCTTCTGGCACTTGACTTTGACTGCAACAATGGAAAAAATTGAGGCATCTTCATGACCGGCCCCAAATGACCACAAGTCTGAGACACTGCGGGTGAAACATTTGAAGAGCTCACAGACTGTTGATCAGAGGATGTTCCTTTATCCTGCCGCTCTATGTGAAGAACACTTGGGTGCTTTTGGTGACACACATTACAGTCCAAACGACTCCTACAATCCTTGCTAGTGTGGCCCACTTTCAGACAACCAAAGCAGATTCCCTTTTCTTTAATGAAATTAATCTTGTCCCTGTGTACTTTTACCTTGAACTGTGAGCATTGATCCAATGAATGATTACCTTGTGAACAAAACATGCAGTTGAGAGTGGAGGGCTTGGCCTTGTTTCCTGTATGTTGAATTATGACTCCTTCCTTGACTGCAGTGACATTGGTGGCGAAACTGCTCCCCTTTTTCCTTTGTTTGAAGTGGCTAGCAATGGATGTTTTGGAGTTGGTGAGCTGTGGGTCTTGGATGTTACCAAAAACTGGATCTGAAGCAATTTTGACTTGTCTTTCAATGAACCGCACAAGATCAGTGAACATTGCTCTCTCACCCCTTCGTTCTTGCAGATCACAAGCAACATTTCTCCATTTTTCTCTTAACTTATAAGGAAGTTTCAAAATAATGCTCCTCATGTTTGTTGGTAAGTCCAGCTCTTTCATGTGCATCAGTTGTTCTGTTAGATTTGCACATCCACGCAGAAACAAGGAGAATGATTGCAACCCTTTAACGTCCTCGCTTTTAACAGGTGTCCAGGTAAGTATCTTTTCCATGTATGCAGCAGCAATTTTGTGTTCATTTCCCAAGTGTTCTGCAAGAAGACTTTTGGCTCTGTGGTATCCCTGCTCTGATGGTAAATGCTGACAACTATGCACCAGGTCCTTTGGCTGCCCCCTGGTGTACTGTTCAAGAAAATGTAAACAATCACTCCAATTGTCTGTTTTAGCCTCCACCCCATTTTCAAAAGCTCTAATAAAAGATTTGTATTGGAGAGGGTCTCCATCAAACACAGAGATGTTCCTAGATGGGAGAACAGAGCACAGATTTTGTTGGACAAGCAAAGCAGCGATGTCATTTTGTCTTTGCATAATGTTTACTATTTCGTTTTGATAGTTGTCAGTCAGAGTTTGGGTCTGATGGTGACCATGTCCCACTTGAATTCCAGGTACAGTTTGCATCACAGGAACTGGAGCATCAACCTTAAATGTCATTTCATCCATTTGTTTCATTTGTCTTTGTTTAGGCTTGACAACTGGTGGTTGGAGGACAGAAGCAGACAAACCAAGAGCATGATCTTTTTCATCCACGATATCTGGAACAAAGGTGTTGGCGTCGGCATTTAATTCACTCACTCCCGTGGCTTATTCCTTCGAAAATAAGAATTCATGCCGTCTGAACGTTTTGAGCCACACTGTGAACTGTTTTCCAAGACCTGGAGCCTTGCCTTTGTTGCTGCCAGTTCCGTTTCGAGCTCAAGTTGCTCCTTTTCTCTCCTTAGTTTTTCCTGTTGCGCTTCTATTTGATGTTTCTTTTTTTGCGCAGCAATGCGCTCCTCGAGCGCTGCCTTATCGGCCTCAGCTTTAATGCGTGCTGATGATGTCGAGGAAATCCTTGATAGCTGAGAGTGTGCTTTCCCAGAGCTTGCTTTTAAACTTGGAACATTGGAGACGCTATCTTCAGGATTTATTTCATCAGCAACACATTGATCATCAGGATTAGGCCTATCTTCATTTGGCTCAACACATGGATGACTCGCGTCAGAAAGCCAGTGTTTTACCTTCTCAGTGAAATCACAATACTCCGTGAAGTATTTATTTTGTCGTTCAACTTCATCCTTGGGCAAAGGTAGACTCATAAAAGATTTATGGATATCATGTGCGTCTTCGTAACACTTTATGAACACAGAGAGCTCATTCTTTATTGAATCAACATTTTCCTTTGATGCCATTAACGCATTCATTTTTTCCATACACTTTTTGGCTTGTTTGCATTTTGCACTCCTTTTTTCCTGGTGTGTTATCACACTATATTCCAGACCTTTACCAGACTTTTTAACAGTTCTTTTTGGCTTTTCAGCATCCTCTGCATTAACGTCAGACATTTCCGTTTCTTTTATTTATTTTCCTTTTTTTGCAAACCAATCACAGTCCAAAAAACGCACAAGAGAGCAGGTTGCAAAAACACACGATGATTATTGACCAACAGATCCTCTTCATCAAACAAACACACACATCAGTCGGCCTTTTTTGACTGAGTTAAGGCGCGTGGCCGTGCGTAAAAGTAGACGTGTCGCAATTCAACCATCTATTCATAGAGTTCCATATATTGTGAAATACTGTCAAACTCCACTCGTTTGGCCGTTTTCCATTACAGCTCTGAACAGTTAGATCACATACCAGTTTTTCTTTGAGAAGGTTGAGCGTCTTGTCGATCTGGGCCAGATTAAAGCAGAATGCGCGCCGCCGCCAAATCCAAAAGGTGACAATGTCTTCATTCCATTCATCTACATCCAAGCGATTCCAACAAGTCCAGTAGTGAAAAGTAATTCCTTTGAGTCAAAGGCAGGTTTTTTACTTGTTGTAGTGGCCGTTTGTCCACAAAGAGCAACGAAAAGTTTCTAATCAAACTTTAAATCATAAAAAACTCAAAAGGGCCACATTTGCACCGTGGGTTGTGGTGTACACGGATGGGAGAAAGCATAAGGTCCAAACGACTTTCAATTTTCAACAAAAAACGTGATTTATTTAATCGGATAACAAGCAAACACAGAACAAAGAAAAATTCCTGTGCCTCTCCCGCTCCGGTAAAAAACCATTTGCCCACCCAGGTGCATGCTGGTCCCTACCGTGCGCTTACCTATATAACCTACGGTGCCTCCCTACCGTGCCCAAATAACTACAAAAATGATAAACTAACAGAATACTAACAGAAATTTAATCATAATGAAATCAAAATAGAATAATGAAATGTAAACACTAAACTAAATAACACCAATAGCTCACACAAGATGCTCAAACGGCTGACTTACGGCAGGAATCGGGAACAAAGGAGCGGGCTTAATTACTCTGGTTTGGCTTTACCTGTGAGCTGACAGGTGTGACATGTTTTAATATGAGATACTACATCCCTCTTTAATCGAGGCCAAAAGAAGTGCCTGAGGACCCGGTTAAAGTCTTTTTCACCCCCCAGTGTCCAGATTCATCATGAGCAAGTTTCAACACAGACCCACGGAAACTTAACAGGCACAACAACTTGGATAATGGGGTCTCCAACGAAGTCATCTCCGTGAGGCACCCACTTTCTCACCAGAAGCTCCTTCAGCAAAAATAACCATGAGAACTATTTTGTACCTCATCTCCAGATAACACCATGTCAAACAAAACCCTCTAGAGAAGGATCCGCCACGCCTGCTCCAATTTCAGCCTCTTCCTGCCCGATGCCGACCAGACTGTAACTGTACAGGACAAAGGAAAAAAATACCACGAACTGACACCTCACCTTAATTTTAACAGGTTCAGAGATTGAATTCAGGAGTCAGTCACGTGTCCATTGACAGCGTTCACCGCACACCGCCAGTGAAAACTCAGGAAAAGCTGGCCTGATCTCGTCGGGCTTGTTCACCTTTTCTCACCAACGGAACAGAAGAGACTTACAGGGTCGCAGCAAAAGTGGAGCGTCAGCCCAGACCCGTCCACCTGCCACGCCGTTACCCGAATCAGAGTGATGCCATCAATTGGCAGCGCAGGACGCACCCCAACTGTTTCTGCCCCTGAAAAAGATCAGAATACAACATCATATTGTGCAAAGGGACTCGCAAAACCTCCATCCCCATTCCAAACCGGCACAAAACACCCCGTGTGACTCTCTTCAGAGAATGGCAACACCGAAGCCTGAATGAATGAGTCAAAGGCAGCAGTGTCACGCAGTATTTTAACAGGAACTTTAAAATCACTCCCCACCAAAGAAACGTGACGATCAGAAACAAAAGGCAAGAAGGATTCAAGTTTCACCAGGTACATCTTACCGTGCTCATTTCACACTTTCTACCTGTACTGAGAGTGTTTTTGGCCCGGACACAGCGAGACAGCCGCCCTTCGGCTGCCCCGCCGGTCCACTCGCTTTAGTTTTAGCTTTAAGTGCAAAACAGTCAGCTTTAAAATGTCCTTTCTTATGACAGTAGTTACAAATTTTATCTGTCTCTCATGTTGTGTTCACTAAAGTCAGACTTACCCAAATGAACATAACTCAACCTGCACTCTCACCAAACTCGGTACCGTGAGTGCGCAACTCTCCAAAAGACCGTCTGTGCGTCAGCACATAGTCATCACCCAGAGCAGCGCTTCGTTTCACAGTCTTTACCTTGTGATCACTAATATGTTGTGCAATGTTCTCGGAAATAGAGTTTTTAAACTGCTCCAACAGTATCAGATCACATAAGTCATCAAAAGTTTTTTACTTTCAACGCAGAACACCAACGCGTAAAATGTCCCGTTAAATCACGAGCAAACTCGAGATGCGTTTGGTTATCAAGCTTTTTCCACGTACGAAACGTTGGCGATAAGCTTCGGGTACGAGCTCGTAAGCTTTTAGCACAGCAGATTTCACAAAGGCCGTAATTCTGGCTGTCTGACGCGGACAGAGCTGAAATAAGCTTCCTGAGCTCTACCGGTCAGCGCGCGACTGCAACATTAAAGAAAGAGCAGACTCAGGCCACTTTCTCGACTCCGCAAACACGCTCAAATAACGAGAAAAAAGTCTCCGGGTCTTTTTCACAAAATTTAGGCAACAACTAAGATTACCTAAAAACATCAAAACATTTAGAAGACCCCGGAAAACACAAAGACGCATCCACTTCTAAATAAACGCGGATAACTCACGCGCGCCGCTCAGACAAAGGGACCTGCCAATAACCTTTTAGGAGGTCGAACTTGCTGACATATTTGGCATGGCCCACTTGATCGACGCAATCCTCCATGCGGGGAAGTGGAAAAGAATCGGGTTTCGTCACAGCATTAACTTACGGAAATCGCTACAAAATCTGGGAGTGTTGTCAGCCTTCGGCACTAAAAGACAAGGGGAAGCCCAACTAGAAGAAGAAAGTTCAGCAATGCCATTATCAAGCATGTATTTTATTTCAGCATCCAGATATTTACGTTTTTCAGGGTTTCACTCGGTTAAAACCTCTGCCTGATGGCTGCGCATCTCCAACATCAATATCATGCTTCTATTAAGTTTGTCTGCGTGAGGAGTATCGCTGAACAAACAAGGAAAGGATTTCATGACATTACATAAATCTGCCTGTTTGGACTCGGCTAAGTGACCTAAGAGGACCTGCAGGTTACTCAGGGACTCCGAGTTTTTAAGTCGACCTTGAAGAACGGCAGGATCACAGCAAGGTAAACTATCCCTCTCCTCAGTTGGACCACATGGACTGTGGAGAATAAACTGTGGACCAGTCGCCTCACGCGAACAAAGCAGAGTGTGAAAGTCCTGAGGCACTCTCACTGGATGGTGTCATCTGAAACACGAGCATAATAGTGGTTTAACAAATTGACATGAACACAGCTGCATTTTTTCCTTCTACGCTTCTGGAGTAGAAATCATGTAGTTTGTTCAAGAGACTACCATTTGTCACTATCATGTGGCCGAATACTTAGCTTGTGTGACAAGATGTGGCGGTCATAGGGTGAATATGTTGCCGAACA
>BDMU01000344.1:0-24030 GCA_002217815.1 Seriola quinqueradiata
TCAATGATAATAACAATAACAAGAATAACAGCAACAACACATAATGAGTGAGATAATAATCAGTGGCCCAAATGTTGACCCCTGTGAAACCCCTGATAAATTTTTATCAGTATGTAGATTATTTCTGATACAAAGATATTACTGTACTCCAGGTAATAGACTAGCTGTGATCCAACCGTCAGCGTTTGACTCTCTGTGGAACTTGGAGGGACTGGATCTGTCTGACAATCAGCTGACTGCTCTCAACCCCACATGGTTCAGCAAGCTAGGAGCTCTGCAACAGCTCAACCTGCTCAACAACCCATACAGGTAAAGAGCTTAGGTTACAGTACAAAGACCGAGGAGAAACCTCCACATGGCATACATGTGTCCACATCCATCTTCCTCTCTCCTCCAGCTGCATAGGTTCTGCTCCAGTGTTTCAGGGGCTGGTCAGGCTGAGGAGGCTGGCGTTCGGAGGTCCGGCTCTGGAGGAGCTAAAGAGAGGAGCCCTGGCTGGAGTCACTCAGCTGGAGGAGCTCACCGTGCACGGCAACAACCTGTTGAGGTTTGGAACTGACGCTGTTTTTTTTTAGTGACCAGCTAGAAACAGCAACATCCTCTTAATCACCTCCCAAAACTTTCTTTAATTCTCTGCTTTCACTCTCCTGTGTCCTCCCTTCTCTGCAGGTATGAGCCTGGTGCTCTGGCGTATGTTTGGCCCTTGGGTCATGTCACTTTGAGACTTCATGGACCTTTTTTTACGAACATAACTTTAACGTCGGCTGTGCTCGCTGACGTGTCGTATCCTGAGACGCCGATCATTCTGGAAGACCTTCATATGATTGAGAATCGGTCTGTTCAGCCCCTCAGAGAAGTAGCCAGGCGGAGGGTCAGGTGGGGTCCCAATCTGTTTTAGCGGTTGTGCAGAACGCTAAATACAAACAGTGTAATAAACCACAGGGCAAAAATATTGCTTTTGGCTGAAAAACCAACCAATCACTCTTTTCTCTCTCCCCAGGCACATAACCTTTCGTAACATTTCCATCTCTGATGAGGCCACTGTCAACCTCCTGGAGGTTTTCAATGGAGTGCCACTCACCTCCTTATCAGGTGATGGCGTCACGCTGACGGGCGAGGGCAGGTAGGCAATCAGTGCATCTGCATGATATAAAAAAAGTTGTTGACAGTGTTGCGGTCAAGTCACTATACCTTGAGTTTGAGTTGGGTGTCAAGTCCTTAGTCTTCGAGTCTGAGGTACAGCTAAAGAGCTGACATACAAATAAAAAAGGTCTCCATCAAATGACACAGCTTTTTCCATTTCACCACTGAATAATTTACGGTATTAATATGACTATCAAAATCTTATGCCAAATTATTATGGCCTATTACAAAAAACTAACAAAAAAGGGCTGAGTCTTTGTCTCCAACTTTTAAGACCGAATGCAGACAATGCTTGAGTCTGAGTTCAATCCGAGTCATCTGTACCTAAGTCCAAGTCGAGTTAAAAATCCTGAAAATAACCAGCTGGACTTGAGTCTGAATTCTGGACTCAAGTGCTGGAACACTTGGTTGTTGGTATACACTTCACACAGAGATATTTGACTGCATGAATACTGTTATTGTTTGTTGTTAGGTGGGAGAAAGCCAACTGGACCGATCAAAAAAGCATCGATGAGTTCTTCGTACGAAACGTCGTGGTGCTGGATATTTATAAGTTTGTCTCGTTTCTCGAGCTGGGGTTCCTGCTGCAGTACCCCAGGAGGGTGTCCGTCATAAACGCCGGGGTAATCGACCATCGACCATCAATGAGATTTGACAAATTATCAGAGGGTTTTGGGTAGTGTGGATGTGACGTTGGCTCTCTACTGTGACTGGCTTGTGCCACAGTATAATCAGTTAGCAAGGAGGTTACCAGTTAGCCACAGTAGCATGCCAATTATCCCTGTAGTAGTCACTACACCACTGAGCTGCCAATAATGAATCACTGAGTAGTGTGATTTTACCCTCAGGTGTTTGTGATGCCTTGTATTACGTCCGGCCTTCTGGTGAACCTTCAGTACCTGGACATGTCTGACAACCTGCTGACCGACATGACTCTGATCGAGACACTGTGCAAAGGAAACGGCACACTGAAGGACATCCGAGTTTTAAACATCAGTGGAAATGCTCTGAAGGTGGCTTCATGAAACTTCATTGTTTAACTTTAACCCGTCATACTCTGAAAATACCTTAAAAATAAGATGCCAGGTTTGAAAAGTAAACTACCTGAAGTCTGAAGACTTATTTGCCATTGTCCAACTTGTGCCCAGAGTTTGTCCACACTGAGCCAACTGGTAGCAAAGCTCTACAAACTGACCCACCTGGACATCAGCAGGACCAACTACAACTCCATGCCTCCGAGCTGCTCCTGGCCCTCCACATTGCGTTACCTCAACATCTCCGGGGCTAAACTTGACAACATTACTCTATGTCTACCTGCAACTCTGGAGGTACTGAGGCTGGACCACTCGGCAGTAATCCTGATACCATCGCAACAAAAACACTCACTGATAAAACCCTTTACCTCATATTCTATCATGTCCAGGTGTTGGATCTGAGCAACAATAATCTCAAAGACTTCACTGTGGCCCTGCCTGCCTTGAGGGAGCTCCACCTCTCTGGGAATAAGTTTCTGAGGCTGCCTTCAGGATATTTGTTCCCCAATCTGCAAACACTGACCATACAGGTAAAAAAGCATCACATATCATTTTCCTGCTTCAAGTCCTCTTTGTATCCTGCAGGGTGACCCCTCTTTGTTCTTCCACAGTCAAACACCTTAAACATGTTCAGCCGTTCAGATCTTCAGTCATACACACGACTCCAGAATCTCCAGGCGGGTCAGAACAAGTTTGTCTGCTCCTGTGACTTTGTCGACTTCCTCCAGTCCGGCATTAAGGAAGGTGATGTGCATTTAACAGATGACGAGGAGAGCTACGTCTGCGACTCTCCCTTCTACCTGCAGGGGAAATCAGTGGGTCAAGTCCGCCTCTCGGTTGTTGTGTGCCACCAGGTGTTGTTCGTGTCCGTGAGTTGCGGGGTGGCGCTGTTTGTTGCGGTTCTGGTGAGCGTCATACTATTGCGCCTCCATGCTTTCTGGTACCTCAAGATGACATGGGCGTGGCTGAAGGCCAAGCATAGTTCCCGGCACCGGCGGCGACACAGAGATGGGGCAGATTCAGAAACATTGCTATCCTTTGATGCCTTTGTTTCCTACAGTGAAAGAGACACTGGCTGGGTGGAAACCTACCTGGTACCTGAGCTGGAGGAGCCAACGTAAGTTCAACTTTTTTTGTGCAATCTTTTATTTTTAACACTACTAAGTAGCTCAAGATGACTCCATCAGTATCACACTCATTTTGTATCTTTTGGCAATTTATTCTTTCTACCGTTCCCCTCAACAAATGTCGTTTAATCTTCACTGAACATGATATTTAAAATGTTTGGATGAGCCCGAAAGGAATTATCCATTTGTTTGCCAGATTCTTATTCTTCTTATTTCTAACAGCCACCACTTGAGCAACATGATGAATTAAAATGATATCTCAGTGCCAGGAGTCTGATGAGTGAAAATATTGAAACACTTTGCAAAATCTGCATTCATGTGCAGCTGTACAAATTGGAAACTTACTAATTATAAGTAAGGAAGTTGTCAGTCTTGTGCACTTTTGCAGCTGACTGAATCCCACCTACGACAACTTAAGTCGAAACATCACCTATTTTCTTGTGCATACTTCTACAGGAGATCGATGGAGACGCTGCGAATTACAGAACTGCCCGGCCATTGACCCTGTGTCTCCACAAGCGGGACTTCCTCCCTGGACAGTGGATTGTGGACAACATCATGAGCGCCATGGAGCGCAGCCGGCGGACTGTCTTCATCCTCTCTGAAAATTTTGTCCAGTCTGATTGGTGTCGCTACGAGCTGGACTTCTCCCACTTCTGGCTGTTCGATGGGGAAGCCGGCGGAGAGCCGGCCATCTTGATCCTGCTGGAGCCGCTGTCCAAGGACGACATCCCCAAACGCTTCTGCAAACTGCGCAAACTCATGAGCTCCACCACGTACCTGGAGTGGCCTCAGGAGGAGGAGCGGAGGGGAGTTCTGGAGGAGTCTCCGCAATGCTTTGGAGAGAAGGATACGAGGATGAATGAAAGTGATATGGATTAATGGTGAGCAGGAAAGGCAGAACAAGGATAAGGAACTAAGCAGTTAGAGAAATGGGAAGAAGAGAAGAGGACACGAGAGGAGCGAACAGTCAATGGAAAGAGGTTTTTTGTTGTTGTTTGTATTCATCACTTAATTTAACTGGAAAAATCTGCAGTAATCAGACCAAGCTATTCTATAAATGACTATAAATTAAGATGTCAGTTATTTTGCTGGTAGTGAGGTGAAATGGCCACTTGATGGAGCTGTTGCTTTGTCATCTATGCTACAACACGTGGTAATTGTGGTTGTGAGACCATTCTGCAACAGTAAAGAGCCTCAGCCTTGAGACAACACCAGGAAAACTAACAGCAGCTGAGGACAGACATGTTTTCTGTGTGCTCTGTTTACACTTTTATTCTATTTGTTTTTATCCCATTTTCTTCTGTTCTGCACCCAAGCGTGTGAAGAAATAATATTCATGTGCCAGTTTTAATAAAAGCTTAAAATAAGTTTAATTAATTAATTTTGAATTGGTTAATCTATCCATCAGTTTTCTGTGGTTTGAAATCATTATTTACGACTCAGAAGTGCTGACAAACATGTGATATAAATGCCAATAAATTCATGTACTGAGTAAAGGATCATAGGGTATATTGTCCCACTGGTCTTCCATCATGTATCACTGTGGAAAAGGGTATGAGATGTCATTATATGTGCTGTTAAAACAATCAGTCAGGTGAACACTATAGAAACACTCTTTCGCTTTAATTTCACTTTACATAATTAGTAATTAATAAGTAATAAGCTTTGCCCTTTTTCACCACACAATAAAGCTTTAAGACTATCTGATCTGAAATAGTCTCTCCAACAGCTCCTCTTTTCCTTCAGATTACTCACAGACTTTTTTATAGTAAGCAGAGGATGAGCGTACTCTATCACACTCTCTGTATGCTTTGGAAACCCGTAGGTAAATCCTGCGGTGCGCAAACCAACAACTCAGCGAGAGCATCAAACACTGTGGAGCCAGAGGAGCCGTTGAATACATGAAAAGTCGAAGGTCACTACTTTTTCCTGCATCATTTCTATCGACCATTATGTTTTCAATGCCTTTACCTGTGATCAATTGAATGATTGATTGGGCGATGAACAGATTGCCTTTGTAAGGACGTAAATGATCACTGACATCCTGTACTCTCTTCTCTTTCTCAATGATACGTCGGATCCATTTCTTTTCACTCTTCTTGGCTGGTGACCAATAATATATGGCTTTAACTTGACTGTTGGTCAGATTATTATTGTCAGAGCAGTTATCAGCAGTTCCTTTGCACTGCAAGGAGAAAAACAGTTAATGTGAGTAGCTCGACCTCATCGGCTTCATGAAATGGACTCTTTCACAGTTTGTTAAACAGATTTTGTACATAAGAGATGATGATTGAGATAATACATTTATCACAGTGATCTTAGAAGTCGGTGCAAACGTGAGTTCAAGATTATGATTGTTCAGTGGCTTTCAACGTCTCTCAATGTGCTTTTAGCGAGCACATAACATTCTTTGAATCAGTCATCGGTCACAAGCTCCACTGCTCAAAGATACTGATTCGATTCAGTGACAATGGTGACTCAGTGCACTGCACTCAACACCTCTAAATGGAACCAGTTCTACTCCAATCCAGAGCATTTCTAAAACCTGGAGTCTTTCAAAGAAAAGGGGAAAAGCATTGAATGAGATTAGTGAATCAGAAACTCGTTTTGGTTTCGTGTTGATTTACTGAGAGCCTCCACCTTAACCAGCATCACTTTACTGACAATGTTTGTTTTCTCATCAGCAGTTGATGGAGGACCTATGAAGCAGTTTATTATGGTTTAACACTTTGAAATATATACAGAGATTGTTAATATCAAAGCGTTTTATTTTTTACCTCTTCTGCTTCAGTTTGCACTGCAAAGAGAAAAACAGTTAACAACAATTCTGAAATCAATAATCATCTGGGTGATTTATTATACTAACAAAAAACAAACAAAAAACTATCTCACTCAAAGCTGTTGTGTGTAAGGATGTGATGTATGTCTCTGTCTTTTGAATCTTTAGGTTTAGGTGGGTAAGTAGACAAAAAAAACAATTTGAAATATATTATCAAAAGTTATCAGGTTATAACAATGACAAACTATCTTTTGTCTTGGTACCTTACGTAAACAGTAGAATATAGGCCCCAGTCTGGTTTTATAGAGCATGTATGTCAGGTGCTACATCCGCATTTAGTATAAATGCCTGAGGACCCAGGCCAGAAGTTTTCATAAGTTTTCACTACAATACTTTTGCTATCTGCAAATAGTGATAACCCCCAATCACGAATCAATTTTCTCATTGTTAATCACTTCCCGCACTTCAGTATGTACCTAGCTTACACACGTAGTGCACAATAGGTTAGCACAGTAGCTCATTAATTATGTCTGAGTGATCGGATTATGGTTGTTTCTGTGGGTTTCATTGTCTTTTAATGTGCTTAAAACAGGGACTTAACATACTGTCAATCATAGCTCAGCTGAAAATCACACTTGGATGCCCGCCAGGCGCTCTACTGCGCTAAGACATTGATTTGATTCAGTGACAATGGTGATTCATTGTTATGCACTAAAGACCCTCTACATGGATACCGCTCTAATTATAAGAATCTGGAGCATTTTTAAAATTTAGGTGCGGGCCTTTCAAAAGAAACCATGTAGTAAATAAGATACAGAGATTAGAAAATAGCTTCAGTTTATTTTTGACTTACCGAAACCCTCCGCCCTTAACCAGCCTTACCTGCCAGGCAGTGAATTCGCAACAACAGTAAGATAGAGGACCGCAGACTGTCCTGAGCCGACTGTTTCATTGATCATATTGATTCTGGGTACTTTGGGATTGAGCTTGAAGGCTCGCCATCCACTGGGAGAACCAGACCGTCTCCACAATGGTTCTCATTCAAACATAAAACCTGACCAGCATTTACAAACAAGCTTAAAGTGTCACATGGTAGCAACACACGCAGGTTGGACCCAAGCGCAAATACACACAGGCAGGCTGGATGATAGTGAAGAAACTTTTAATATATAAAAACAAGCTTACTGGCAGACAGACGAACAGGCAGGCAAACAAGCACAACAGGTAACAAAACTCAGTGTGTCTGACAACACAACTTGACAAACAAGTACTGGCCTGGGTGATGAAGGAACTGGGATCAGGTTTGTGAGTGTAGCAGGGAACAGATAAATGTCTGGGGCATCTTGTGGACAGAAGAGAAACATGGGGAGAACATGAAGTTGGATGTAAGTGAAACCTAGAACACAGACTGACATTAGTCTCTGTTCTGTCTTCTTAAATCTTGTGCAACGTCATAGAACATAACGGTTAAATTAAGGACTTATGAACTGCAAATACTAACACACTGACAATTATTTGTTATTCTCTTGATTAATTCCCAAATTCTCCAATTAACAATAGAATTATTTGATTGAAACTACAAAGTGCTTATTTTAAAATCAAGGGGGAAAATAATAGAAATATTAGATATGAAAATAAGATTTTAAGGTATTGCATAAATGTGTTCTCCTCATCTCTCTTCAACAGTTCCTCAACAGTCCTCTTTTCCTTCAGAATTCTCACAAACTTTTGAAGTATAGTCAGAAGAGGGCCGGCGAACTCTAAAATATTCATTGTATGGAGTTGGAGGAGATATCATTTCTAGGAATTTGTTTCCTTTTGCTTCTTCCTCAACTCTGCTCAACAGTTCATAATTTCCACTTTCCTTCAGCTTGATTACAAACTGTTTAAACATAATATGCAGAGGATAGGCACATCCCATGACAATATGTTGCTGGTCTCCAAATTTATAAGCAAATATAAGACTATGCAAACCAAACACTCGGCCAAAAGCATCAAACACTGGGGAACCAGAGGAGCCGCGATACATAAAGGTTTTGTAGGTCACTACTTTTTCTGCTAGAACTCCACCAGACAATATGTGTTCAATACCTTGATCTGTGATCACCTGAATGATGGAGTGGACAGTGAACAGACGGTCTTTGTATGGACGTAAATGATCATTGACAGCCTGTAACCTGTCCTCTTCCTCAATGATACGTGTAACATCCATTTTTTCACTCCTCCTGCTGGGTGACCAATAATATAGGCTTTACCGTTCAGAGGCACTGGACCAAAGTTCCTCAGGAGCCCTGGTGGAACCTTTATTTCCTCTGTTTTTGTGTTTTTGTTGAGGTTCTGGTCTCAAGATTGAGCTCCAGTATGGCATAATCTTGCACAGCATCAAAGTCAATGAATGTTTTCTTACAACTGAAGAGGTTAAGATTTAGTAAGTAAGGATCAGGCTCATCATAGTTAAATCGAACCCACACATCTACATCCACCTGCAACTTTGCTTCATCAACGTGATGTTTAAATAAATGTGCATTGGTCAGAATAAAGTTATCAAAGAGCACAAAGCCTGTTCCCTGACCAACATCCTCAACAATGACTTCACAAACGGATTCGCCCAATTTCAGCAGATTACTGACTCTGTAAACTTCACTGAAAGACTGTTGAAAGTTTACAAAATTTTCCTTCCTCTGGGACACTTCCTCATAAGAATCACTACATAATCTCTCTTCCATCCAGTTTTTTCTGGGATTCTGGGGTCTAAGTCAGTGGGGTATGTGGATTGGACTGAACTTTCATTAATTTTGGTGAAAGCTGTGCTAACTCTGTAGTAAGTGCGGCCCACCCCCGTTTTCCTTTAGCATAGAAGTTTGGATAAACATCAAATGCAATGGGATCCACTTCCCTTTTTGTCTGGGTAAGACCTCGGCGGGCATGTTGTTCAGTGCTTTCTGAATTGTCCATTTCGTGTTGTCTCATCACAGTAGTGTCATTTTCTCTAGTTGTTTTATTCATCAGTTCATTTGGAACAAACTGCAAAGAGCATCTTTCCACGTGTGGTACAAAAATCAATGTTGCGCATATCGTGTTCTGGATCACCTGGATTGCCTTGCCTGGCCCCCTGACCGAGTCCACCCAGCAGGAGGAAGAAGAAGAAGAAGAACCATCCTTTAACTCGACGTGGCTTTTCAACTCCTTGTGAGTGGTTGGGGGAGGTGCCGGCCTGCACCGTGACAAATGGATCCATTCTTCTCTGCTTTCGACCCAAATGGCAGTTGTGGTTGTCAGCTGCACCTGGAACACACTTGGCATTAGCTTTTACTCCTTCAGTATCTACCAGAATATCTACATTCATCCATCCAATAGCTATACCGCTCATCCTTTGAAGATTGCAGGGGAGCTTGAACCAATCCCGGCATTAAACAATAGCTGGTTACGCCCTACACAGGTTGCTAATCTATCACAAGGCTGACACTTGGAGACAACACAACAAGTTACGCTCAGACCCACAACTACAGGCTATTTAAAGTTGCCAGTAAACCTAACCTGCATGTCTTTGGCCTGCGGGAGGAAGCCAGAGCACCCGCAAGAAACCCATGGAGTACCCATGCATACTGACTTTATAATGAATCAATGTGTGCAGTATGCAGTAAAAGTAGTTTTACTGCATATCTATGGTTTCTCGAGGTACTGTGTTTGTTATCACTACATAAAAGATAACTGTTTTACAGTGGTGCTGGGAAATGACTCACCGTGGAATCCAGACAAACAGGCTCAGTCTACGACAGGCCGAACTCTCAGGTAGGGGCTGAAGCACTCACTGCTGTAGGTTTATAACCATAATGGATGGAGACAACTTTCTTGGAAACTTGAGCAACTGTAAGAAAATAAAATAAAACATTTTATTCAACACGGATGTTTTTGTTATTCGATTAATCAAAATGAACTAAGTAGTTAACATTTTTAAGGGTGTTTTGCTTGAAAACATGGAATCATCATCTTACATTTTATTCTATTCATTATAGACAACACCATAATTATAAAACCTGTACTAAAGGAGCACAGAGTTTCACTCCCTACCACAGATAAACAATAAAGATCAAAGTTCAGGACATAGTCAAATTTGCTAAATGTGTAATAAACGAGGAAATGACTCACTCTCAGCAAACATTATGGGCTGGCAACAAACAAGTGTCAAGGGCATTGGGCAGTGCAGTCAGATCCTTTTTACCGCACACCAAATCAGACAACTAATCTATGTCGCAATTTCCAACCTTCTGCTTCCCGCTCTTTATGTTTAACCCATTCACACTACTGCGATGTGCCTGTGCTTTTCCTTTACTTTCCTTCACACATTTTCACCACTTTGTCCCATTTTAATATCCTTATCCTAATATCCTTTCCCCTCCCTCTCAAAAACACAATGATAATACAGATCAGTTAAGTTTCTCTTTCCTAGGAATCACCAAACAGGAAGCTGACTTCAGACCACATTTCCTTACTGAACTCAAGTGGCGCCAAGCTATTCAGTTGTGGTTTTATTTGCCAGAGTTTTGACAAATGCCACTAAATTGAGATTATTGCAAGATGTGATATATAAATAAATAAAATGAAATGCCTCACTGCAGTGCTGTTCAAAGGGGGTTCAATTAAAGTAGATAAGTGATGGTAAAATAAAAATAAAAGATCAATCCTTTACTTTTATGGAAAAATCACTTGTTTCAGAAGTTCACCACACAAAATGGCTTGAATTTCAATCACTATGTGCTGCTAACAACTGGCAAGCTAATACAAAATTTAAGCTTAAATTCTTGATGACTTTACCTGTTAGTTGTGGATGTACTTTGTTCTGGTCACAATGGCGCCAGAGTCCAGAAAAAACGACCAAAATTCCTCCTCTCAGGTTCAGAGCAAACACCTTCAGTTTTATAAATCAGCAGATTACGTGGACGAAGAGTGGATTTGAAGATTCCCGCCGTATGACAGGGGCACTAAAAAAATATTATAATGAATCAATGTGTGCAGTATGCAGTAAAAGTAGTTTTACTGCATATCTGTGGTTTCTCAAGGTACTGTGTTTGTTATCACTACATAAAAGATAACTCACCGTGGAATCCAGACAAACAGGCTCAGGCTACCACAGGTCGAACTCTCAGGTAGGGGCTGAAGCACTCACTGCTGTAGGTTTATAAGCATAATGGATGGAGACAACTTTCTTCGAAACTTGAGCAAGAGAAAGAAAATATAATTACATTTGTTATTCGATTAATCAAAATGAACTAAGTAGTTAACATTTTTAAGGGTGTTTTGCTTGAAAACATGGAAACATCAGCTTACATTTTATTCTATTCATTATAGACAACACCATAATTATAAAACCTGTAAATTAAAAAAATGAACTTGGGTGTCTTACCTTGGATTTGGTTGAAGAGGTATAACCCAACTTTCAGTTCAGCAGTTTATAAAGCAGTTGTTCCTCCCACAAGTACTGCGTTTCTATTGGCACTGCCAGGCTTTACAATGACGTTAGTGCCTCCTTGTTTAGCTGTTTTACCTTGGAGATATAACTCTGTGATCACCTTGTTACATCCAACCTCGTATTCCCAACAAGTCTATCAAAATTTTAACAATTTGTACCAAAACATACCCTACAGTAGTAAAGCTTACAGTCTTTCGTTAGCATTAACCATAAAAGTAGTAGCGTATTTACCTTTTTACTTTAGTGGCAGAAAAGGAAGTAACGCATCTTACATACGGGCAGCTTACTGTCTTTACATTGGCTCGCTGACCGGGGGTCTCCATGTTAGTTGGCCACTCTTGCAGTGGTCTCATTTAAATGAATGAGGGATCTGCATTTTTTCCATGCCATGGCAAGTTTATTAACAAAAAAACATTCAGACACAAGGCAATTCAAAATGGTTTACAGAGGCAAAGAATTACATTAAAAAAAGACCTTAAGTACATGATATATAGTTTTTACTTTTATTTAACCCTTATTTTACACCAGGCAAGACATTAAGAACAAATATATTTACAACTATGGCCTGGAATTTCATTTAAAACACAAAAACAAAGCATTTCAAAAGTGGTTTACAGAGGCATAGAATAAGTAAAAACATCTAAAATAAAACATTAAGAAAAATTAAAAATAGAAAAAACAACAAGCAAAGGCTGGCTGGCCTTAGCTGCTTTCTCAGGTGTGTCTCAGCACAGGAAGAAAGGCCTATGTAAGCTTCCCACCCCTTTTTATAAACTCTGCCCGCTAGCCTGGGTCCTAATACTGGACCCTTGTTTTCTTCCCCATCAATTTAGTTAAAAAGTTATAGATATGAAGTGTCTTTATGTCATAATGATCCTGAAGTTTGGTTTTTCACCAGCTGTTTTCTACCTGTCTGCCCAGAGATGATGTTGGTCTGAGCACCTCCACCTCAACTAATAAAGGAAATACAGTTGGAAAGAATATGGATTATATTGATTTTAATAACTAAAATAATATATGAAGCCAGATGTGTTTAGCGACTTACTGGAGAAGCTAATTTATACCTAATTTGTCTCCATTGGCTCCTCATGATTTGCTCTCTCAGCCTCGAGTACCTCTTTTAGGTGCTTGTTTTCCTTCGCTTCCTTCTCAATTCTCTTCAACAGCTGCGCTTTTCCCTTTTCCATCAGATTACCCACAAACTTTTTAAATATAGTAAGCAGAGGATGGGCGTACTCTATCGCACTCTCTTTATGCTTTGGAAACCCATAGGTATATCCTGCAGTGTGCAAACCAACAACTCGGCCAAGAGCATCAAACACTGGGGAGCCAGAAGAGCCGTGATACATGAAAGTGTTATAGGTCACTACTTTTTCTGCATCCCTTCCACCCATCATTATGTTTTCAATGCCTTGAGCTTTGAGCAGTTGATTGATTGACTGGATGATGAACTTACTGTCTGTGTAAGGCTGTAAATGATCATTGATAGCCTTTAGCCTTTTCTCTTTCTCAATGATACATGTAGAATCCATTTCTTTCAGTCTTCCCTCTGGGTGACCAATGATACAGGCTTCACCCTTCAGAGGCAATGGACCAAATTTCTTCAGGAGCCCTGGTGGTACTTTTATTTTGGTTGTGTTTCTTCTTTGTTTGTTGCTTTGGCCCTCAGGGTTGAGCTCCAGTATGGCATAATCTAGCTCAACATCAAAGTCAATGAATGTTTTCTCACAACTGAATGGTAGAAGTTTGTGTCAGGCTCAGGATCATCATAGTTAAATAGAGCCCACACATCTACATCCAGCTGCAACTTTTTGACATCAACCTGATTTTCAAATAAATGTGCATTAGTCAGGATAAAGTTATCAAACAGCACAAAGCCTGTTCCCTGACAAACATCCTTAACAACGACTTTACAAACTGACTCGCCCAGTTTCAGCAGATTCCTGACTCTGTGAACTTCGCTAAAAGACTGTTGGATCTTTCCAAAGTCTTCCTTCCTCAGGGTCAATTCTTCCTCATACGAATTACCAGAGAATCTTTCCACCATCCATTTTTTCAGATCTGGAAACTGCTGACGCAGTATCTCATAAATCTCGTCTGTGTTGTTGCTGCCCGACTTTTCTACTGCTCTTTTTACACTGACTCCACTCTGCTTCACTACATCTTCGACTGACCTTGTCTCATGCTCGTTTTGTAAATTATTTGATGCACCTTCCTTTTCCTGTTGTTTTTCATCACTTTTTCTCTTGGTCAGTGAAAGACATATCTTGAGTGTTTTCTGATCAAGGTTGTCAACTGTTACTGTACAGTCAGTGAGAATATTTGGATTCTCATTGTCAGACAGTTCAAATTTGCCGAGGTCATCAATGAAGCGACCGTCTCTTTTCAGAGCTGCTTCCACAGTCATACCCTTCTCTCCATAAACACAGAGAGTCTTGTACTGTTTGACAACACTGCTTCTAAAAAGCTCCTTTGATTTGGCGTTCACACCTCCTATGGTATCTATGAAGAAGACTATATAACTGTCTCTTGGATAAAATTATTTTGTTCTGTTGGTCTTGGGCCTCTTCAATCTTTTGTTTTACACATGATATGATCAGACACTCATCATCACTGATACAAGAACAAGGGAAATGTGTTGGAACAATAGATTCCTTATCCTCTTTACCCAGCTGAATTATAATGTTTGCATCTGCACATTTAACCTTCTCCTTGTATTTTTCAGTTGATTTTATTGCCTCGAGCACCGTGCAAGGTTGATGACAGTTCACGGTGTATTCCTTAGGGCCATGTCGACTGAATTTCACAGTGAAATGATGTGAATGTTCGCCCTGCAGGAAATCAGCAGCAAAGCAAAGGTTAGATGCCCTTGTTCTGATAAAAATGCTGCTTATTCTGTGCATCACAGTCTACTCACGTCAAAGCCATTCTCTTTCTTCACTTTCCATTGAAAGCCTGTGGCATTCTGCAAAATGAGAAAAAGATTTAGAGTTAATGTTAAAAAATCATGACCCTCATTCATGAAATGTTCAAGTAGTAGCACCAGTAGCAAAATGGCACAATGTTTCAAGAGCGGCTTCTTATTGCATTTTGTGCTCATGCACGAGGAGCAACTAATTGATTTTAAATTACTCAAATACTTCTAAACTGTAATGTCTTATCATTTAAAACCTACCAAACTTCTTTTTGTGGATGGCTATCTCTCTTTAATATAATTTGCTTGTGTTTTGTATGAATGTGATTGCATTAAAAGGAAAACTTGTATACTTATATGTAGTCTACTTTCGCTGACACTGTCAAAAAGGTTACGATTCTACTTTATGTTATCATTGAGGTCAGAGTGGATGGTGGTGTCGTGCTGGACTGTGTTATATATTGAATCATGATTCAATCACCTCATAAACCTGAAACCATTTCTCAATGCCAGAGAGCTCACCTGAGAGGCTGTAGCTCCACCTAGCTGTGTTTTCTCTGTACTGCTGCTGCCAGGATCGTCCTAATAAAAACATGCATACACAAACAAATCAGTTAGACATGCTGTGGCTACTTCTGAATAGAAAAGATACCCGCATAAGAAGTATGGCTTAAGTTTAACCAAAATTAAGGCTACACAAGTCACAAATATTAAAGATGATAAATGTCTGTTAAGCCTTGATTACAGAAATGGTTACTTACACTTTTCTTCGGAAAAAAGGAACTGATATCCTTTTGCCCTTTGTGCTTTTTGGGAGGCATTTTGGGAGGCATTTACACCTAACATCACAAAAATAAAATTAGTTGATGTTAAAACGACATGTTTAAGCAATGAACAGGTTTTGGCTAACTCACATCTTACACCTAATTTTCAAATTAAAAAATTGACTGATGTTCATTTTATCAAACAAAGACAATTCAGTGGCACCTTGACATTGATAAGGACATGTTGCTACCAGCCCACTGAGTAAGTTATACACAGTTTATTCCAGAGAGATCCTGGTTGGAGAGAGTTGAGTCACCTTGGCTTCCAGTACACAAACAGGCTGTGATGGTTAATTCACCCTCGTAGGGAGTGGTTACAGAGCAGTACTAGGCTCTGGGGACTAAAGGAGCACAGAGTTTCACTCCTACAAGATAAACAATAAAGATCAAAGTCAGGACATAGTCAAATTTGCTAAATGTGTAATAAAACAGGAAATGACTCACTCTCAGCAAACATTATGGGCTGGCAACAAAACAAGTGTCAAGGGCATTGGGCAGGCAGTCAGATCCTTTTTACCGCACACCAAATCAGACAACTAATCTATGTCGCAATTTCCAACCTTCTGCTTCCGCTCTTTATGTTTAACCCATTCACACTACTGCGATGTGCCTGTGCTTTTCCTTTACTTTCCTTTACTTTCCTTCACACATTTTCACCACTTTGTCCCATTTTAATATCCTTATCCTAATATCCTTTCCCCTCCCTCTCAAAAACACAATGATAATACAGATCAGTTAAGTTTCTCTTTCCTAGGAACACCAAACAGGAAGCTGACTTCAGACCAAAAAACATTTCCTTACTGAACTCAAGTGGCGCCAAGCTATTCAGTTGTGGTTTTATTTGCCAGAGTTTTGACAAATGCCACTAAATTGAGATTATTGCAAGATGTGATATATAAATAAATAAAATGAAATGCCTCACTGCAGTGCTGTTCAAAGGGGGTTCAATTAAAGTAGATAAGTGAAGGTAAAATAATAAAATAAAAGATCAATCCTTTACTTTTATGGAAAAATCACTTGTTTCAGAAGTTCACCACACAAAATGGCTTGAATTTCAATCACTATGTACTTATAAATGTAGCTGCTAACAACTGGCAAGCTAATACAAAATTTAAGCTTAAATTCTTGATGACTTTACCTGTTAGTTGTGGATGTACTTTGTTCTGGTCACAATGGCGCCAGAGTCCAGAAAAAACGACCAAAATTCCTCCTCTCAGGTTCAGAGCAAACACCTTCAGTTTTATAAACCAGCAGATTACGTGGACGAAGAGTGGATTTGAAGATTCCCGCCGTACGACAGGGGCACTAAAAAAATATTATAATGAATCAATGTGTGCAGTATGCAGTAAAAGTAGTTTTACTGCATATCTGTGGTTTCTCAAGGTACTGTGTTTGTTATCACTACATAAAAGATAACTCACCATGGAATCCAGACAAACAGGCTCAGGCTACAACAGGTCGAACTCTCAGGTAGGGGCTGAAGCACTCACTGCTGTAGGTTTATAACCATAATGGATGGAGACAACTTTCTTCGAAACTTGAGCAAGAGAAAGAAAATATAATTACATTTGTTATTCGATTAATCAAAATGAACTAAGTAGTTAACATTTTTAAGGGTGTTTTGCTTGAAAACATGGAAACATCAGCTTACATTTTATTCTATTCATTATAGACAACACCATAATTATAAAACCTGTAAATTAAAAAAATGAACTTGGGTGTCTTACCTTGGATTTGGTTGAAGAGGTATAACCCAACTTTCAGTTCAGCAGTTTATAAAGCAGTTGTTCCTCCACACAAGTACTGCGTTTCTATTGGCACTGCCAGGCTTTACAATGACGTTAGTGCCTCCTTGTTTAGCTGTTTTACCTTGGAGATATAACTCTGTGATCACCTTGTTACATCCAACCTCGTATTCCCCAACAAGTCTATCAAAATTTTAACAATTTGTACCAAAACATACCCTACAGTAGTAAAGCTTACAGTCTTTCGTTAGCATTAACCATAAAAGTAGTAGCGTATTTACCTTTTTACTTTAGTGGCAGAAAAGGAAGTAACGCATCTTACATACGGGCAGCTTACTGTCTTTACATTGGCTCGCTGACCGGGGGTCTCCATGTTAGTTGACCACTCTCGCAGTGGTCTCATTTAAATGAATGAGGGATCTGCATTTTTTCCATGCCATGGCAAGTTTATTAACAAAAAAACATTCAGACACAAGGCAATTCAAAATGGTTTACAGAGGCAAAGAATTACATTAAAAAAAGACCTTAAGTACATGATATATAGTTTTTACTTTTATTTAACCCTTATTTTACACCAGGCAAGACATTAAGAACAAATATATTTACAACTATGGCCTGGAATTTCATTTAAAACACAAAAACAAAGCATTTCAAAAGTGGTTTACAGAGGCATAGAATAAGTAAAAACATCTAAAATAAAACATTAAGAAAAATTAAAAATAGAAAAAACAACAAGCAAAGGCTGGCTGGCCTTAGCTGCTTTCTCAGGTGTGTCTCAGCACAGAAGAAAGGCCTATGTAAGCTTCCCACCCCTTTTTATAAACTCTGCCCGCTAGCCTGGGTCCTAATACTGGACCCTTGTTTTCTTCCCCATCAATTTAGTTAAAAAGTTATAGATATGAAGTGTCTTTATGTCATAATGATCCTGAAGTTTGGTTTTTCACCAGCTGTTTTCTACCTGTCTGCCCAGAGATGATGTTGGTCTGAGCACCTCCACCTCAACTAATAAAGGAAATACAGTTGGAAAGAATATGGATTATATTGATTTTAATAACTAAAATAATATATGAAGCCAGATGTGTTTAGCGACTTACTGGAGAAGCTAATTTATACCTAATTTGTCTCCATTGGCTCCTCATGATTTGCTCTCTCAGCCTCGAGTACCTCTTTTAGGTGCTTGTTTTCCTTCGCTTCCTTCTCAATTCTCTTCAACAGCTGCGCTTTTCCCTTTTCCATCAGATTACCCACAAACTTTTTAAATATAGTAAGCAGAGGATGGCGTACTCTATCGCACTCTCTTTATGCTTTGGAAACCCATAGGTATATCCTGCAGTGTGCAAACCAACAACTCGGCCAAGAGCATCAAACACTGGGGAGCCAGAAGAGCCGTGATACATGAAAGTGTTATAGGTCACTACTTTTTCTGCATCCCTTCCACCCATCATTATGTTTTCAATGCCTTGAGCTTTGAGCAGTTGATTGATTGACTGGATGATGAACTTACTGTCTGTGTAAGGCTGTAAATGATCATTGATAGCCTTTAGCCTTTTCTCTTTCTCAATGATACATGTAGAATCCATTTCTTTCAGTCTTCCCTCTGGGTGACCAATGATACAGGCTTCACCCTTCAGAGGCAATGGACCAAATTTCTTCAGGAGCCCTGGTGGTACTTTTATTTTCTTTGTGTTTCTTCTTTGTTTGTTGCTTCGGCACTCAGGGTTGAGCTCCAGTATGGCATAATCTAGCTCAACATCATAGTCAATGAATGTTTTCTCACAACTGAATTGGTAGAAGTTTGTGTCAGGCTCAGGATCATCATAGTTAAATAGAGCCCACACATCTACATCCAGCTGCAACTTTTTGACATCAACGTAATCTTTAAATAAATGTGCATTAGTCAGGATAAAGTTATCAAACAGCACAAAGCCTGTTCCCTGACAAACATCCTTAACAACGACTTTACAAACTGACTCGCCCAGTTTCAGCAGATTCCTGACTCTGTGAACTTCGCTAAAAGACTGTTGGATCTTTCCAAAGTCTTCCTTCCTCAGGGTCAATTCTTCCTCATACGAATTACCAGAGAATCTTTCCTCCATCCATTTTTTCAGATCTGGAAACTGCTGGCACAGTATCTCATAAATCTCGTCTGTGTTGTTGCTGCCCGACTTTTCTACTGCTCTTTTTACACTGACTCCACTCTGCTTCACTACATCTTCGACTGACCTTGTCTCATGCCCGTTTTGTAAATTATTTGATGCACCTTCCTTTTCCTGTTGTTTTTCATCACTTTTTCTCTTGTTCAGTGGAAGACATATCTTGAGTAATTTCTGATCAAGGTTGTCAACTGTTACTGTACAGTCAGTGAGAATATTTGGATTCTCATTGTCAGACAGACTAAATTTGCCGAGGTCATCAATGAAGCGACCGTCTCTTTTCAGAGCTGCTTCCACAGTCATACCCTTCTCTCCATAAACACAGAGAGTCTTGTACTGTTTGACAACACTGCTTCTAAAAAGCTCCTTTGATTTGGCGTTCACACCTCCTATGGTATCTATGAAGAAGACTATATAACTGTCTCTTGGATAAATTATTTTGTTCTGTTGGTCTTGGGCCTCTTCGATCGTTTCTTTTTTACATGATATGATCAGACACTCATCATCACTGATACAAGAACAAGGGAAATGTGTTGGAACAATAGATTCCTTATCCTCTTTACCCAGCTGAATTATAATGTTTGCATCTGCACATTTAACCTTCTCCTTGTATTTTTCAGTTGATTTTATTGCCTCGAGCACCGTGCAAGGTTGATGACAGTTCACGGTGTATTCCTTAGGGCCATGTCGACTGAATTTCACAGTGAAATGATGTGAATGTTCGCCCTGCAGGAAATCAGCAGCAAAGCAAAGGTTAGATGCCCTTGTTCTGATAAAAATGCTGCTTATTCTGTGCATCACAGTCTACTCACGTCAAAGCCATTCTCTTTCTTCACTTTCCATTGAAAGCCTGTGGCATTCTGCAAAATGAGAAAAAGATTTAGAGTTAATGTTAAAAAATCATGAACCTCATTCATGAAATGTTCAAAGTAGTAGCACCAGTAGCAAAATGGCACAATGGTTTCAAGAGCGGCTTCTTATTGCATTTTGTGCTCATGCACGAGGAGCAACTAATTGATTTTAAATTACTCAAATACTTCTAAACTGTAATGTTTATCATTTAAAACCTACCAAACTTCTTTTTGTGGATGGCTATCTCTCTTTAATATAATTTGCTTGTGTTTTGTATGAATGTGATTGCATTAAAAGGAAACTTGTATACTTATATGTAGTCTACTTTCGCTGACACTGTCAAAAAGGTTACGATTCTACTTTATGTTATCATTGAGGTCAGAGTGGATGGTGTGTCGTGCTGGACTGTGTTATATATTGAATCATGATTCAATCACCTCATAAACCTGAAACCATTTCTCAATGCCAGAGAGCTCACCTGAGAGGCTGTAGCTCCACCTAGCTGTGCTTTCTCTGTACTGCTGCTGCCAGGATCGTCCTAATAAAACATGCATACACAAACAAATCAGTTAGACATGCTGTGGCTACTTCTGAATAGAAAAGATACCCGCATAAGAAGTATGGCTTAAGTTTAACCAAAATTAAGGCTACACAAGTCACAAATATTAAAGATGATAAATGTCTGTTAAGCCTTGATTACAGAAATGGTTACTTACACTTTTCTTCGGAAAAAAGGAACTGATATCCTTTTGCCCTTTGTGCTTTTTGGGAGGCATTTTGGGAGGCATTTACACCTAACATCACAAAAATAAAATTAGTTGATGTTAAAACGACATGTTTAAGCAATGAACAGGTTTTGGCTAACTCACATCTTACACCTAATTTTCAAATTAAAAAATTGACTGATGTTCATTTTATCAAACAAAGACAATTCAGTGGCACCTTGACATTGATAAGGACATGTTGCTACCAGCCCACTGAGTAAGTTATACGCAGTTTATTCCAGAGAGATCCTGGTTGGAGAAAGTTGAGTCACCTTGGCGTCCAGTACACAAACAGGCTGTGATGGTTAATTCACCCTCGTAGGGAGTGGTTACAGAGCAGTACTAGGCTCCAGGGACTAAAGGAGCACAGAGTTTCACTCTCTACAACAGATAAACAATAAAGATCAAAGTTCAGGACATAGTCAAATTTGCTAAATGTGTAATAAACGAGGAAATGACTCACTCTCAGCAAACATTATGGGCTGGCAACAAACAAGTGTCAAGGGCATTGGGCAGTGCAGTCAGATCCTTTTTACCTCACACCAAATCAGACAACTAATCTATGTCGCAATTTCCAACCTTCTGCTTCCCGCTCTTTATGTTTAACCCATTCACACTACTGAGATGTGCCTGTGCTTTTCCTTTACTTTCCTTCACACATTTTCACCACTTTGTCCCATTTTAATATCCTTATCCTAATATCCTTTCCCCTCCCTCTCAAAAACACAATGATAATACAGATCAGTTAAGTTTCTCTTTCCTAGGAACCACCAAACAGGAAGCTGACTTCAGCATTGCTCCTTCCAAAAAAACATTTCCTTACTGAACTCAAGTGGCGCCAAGCTATTCAGTTGTGGTTTTATTTGCCAGAGTTTTGACAAATGCCACTAAATTGAGATTATTGCAAGATGTGCCTACTTGTTCACAGGTCATATATAAATAAATAAAATTAAATGCCTCACTGCAGCTCTGTTCAAAGGGGGTTCAATTAAAGTAGATAAGTGAAGGTAAAATAAAAATAAAAGATCAACCCTTTACTTTTATGGAAAAATCACTTGTTTCAGAAGTTAACCAACAAAATGGCGTGAATTTCAATCACTATGCGCATTGATGTAGCTAACAACTGTGATACAATTGAAATACTTGGTCACTTTACGTTAGTTGTGGATATATACTTTCGTTGTTCTGGTCACAATGGCGCCAGAGTCCAGGAAAAACGCCCGAAATTCCTCCTCCCAGGTTCAGAGCAAACACCTTACACCTTGCAGTCCAGCAGATTACGTGGACGATGAGTGGATTTGAAGATTCCCGCCGTATGAAAAGAACGGGAAGGTTTGGACGATCCTAATAGTCCGTGACTGACAGGGGCACTAAAACAATATTAGAGCATTAGTTAATTTTCATCAGTATTAAATTATTAATCAATCGTCATACATTTAATATTTTATTTGTTAAATACTCATAAAAGGAAAGGTTTCATTTTCTTTTCTTGTTCTTGGCAAACAGTAAATATTCAGAGAGCCTCCGTATCCCCCCTCTACTTATATGAGATGGTTCCGTCCTGCTCCCACAGAAGGCACGGGCGGTACTTCTAGAAAAAATCTAGAAAGACCATAGGCTGCACAGGGAGACTGTAAATAGTGAAACATGGTACTTCTGCTCCCCTAACACCAGTTACATTCACAGAAAATAATGAGTGTATATTTTACATTAAACCAATGCAGGATTTTTTTTTTTAGCAGGCTTATCAGTTGACTGCTTCTGATTCAGCAGATTTATACTGAGTTCCTAATACTTTTGCCAACCCTTAATTCGTGTAAATGTGATGGACAAAGTATTAGGAACACCTGTCAGTATAACCTAGTACAGTTCAACAGCTTCACATATTACACGCTCCAAACGACTACTAAAACAAACATCATTTTTGACCAATTCAATAAAAAATTGAACAAAATAATCCTCATTAAGATAAGATTATTGCAAAGTGGTTGAATTACACTGCTTTAGTTTCATCTAGATGTACCTAATAAATTTGGCAGGTGAATGTAAATTTATTTCATCGCTGTGTTGCACTGTAATCCTATCCCCTGAAGTGGAGAATCAGTATTTCAAAACCTAAGATGAGGTTGACATGGATTTATTTCATCACCGGAACAAAAAAACAAATAATAATAATAATAATTAATTAATTAATAATAATGATTTATGCATCACAAGGAAAAAATATTAGAAACAATATACAAACTGCAACAAGAATCACAAGCCATTTTCTCACTGATAGGTGGCTGTTAAAATATCTCTCTATCTGATAAAATAACTAGTATGCTTGGGTGGGGATCCAAAGTAAACAATATGGTGCTATCTTGCTGAGTCTTAAACAGAGCATTCTGATATGCTTTTGCTTCAAGTGACCGTGCAAAGTTGTTGCACGGCTGTATTTCCAGTTTGCAGATCTTAGGTCTGTCTAAAACTTCTACACTTTAGATGATCCTGTGCTAGGTTTTGTAGCTGCTGCTTGTTTTCCAGGGAATCCATGCTTAAACTAGCCCAGTCATATTTCCTACTCGCCATTGTCGTTATCGATGACATTAGTTTCATGGATGCGCCGTCACAGTCCTAACCGACTTGTTGTTTAGCGTTCACTTTTGTTTCTCCAGAATTGCTCATCTGAAAACCTTCACAGAAAGAAATAAAGAATAGACTGACAGACATTTATAGTTAGATTTATTCAGTACAAAGTTAATAGCAGCAGTCTGGATAAGAAAGCAACATCTACTTGATTTGGCAAAGGAAAGATTTCCTCCTGTTGAACCAGAAAACATTTCAAGGATCTGATAAAAACCCATTAAAACTCCTATTATTGAATGTTTGTGTGGCTACTGTAGTTATGGGGCACACGTAAGCCAAGAGTATCCTCTACCTCTCTTCTCTGATCTTTATCCCCATTTTGTAACACGATACTTAAAACTGATCCCTGAAGGGAAGTTCACTCTCTTCTAACACTGGTTTTACATTACGGAGGTTCATCTGCACTGTCTTTGTTTGGAACCGCCAATAACGTACTGCCTGCTATATACTCAACGGCTACAAGCTGACAAGCTGACCACTGACCATCAACTTTAGCTCCATACAAATGAGAAGATACTGAAATAAAACTTAAGTTAAAAAAAAAACTAATTTACATGAAATGTAAACAGGTTTTATGTGTACCACAAACATTTG
>BDMU01000345.1:0-20327 GCA_002217815.1 Seriola quinqueradiata
GGCCAGTTAGGGGGGGCGTAATTTATGGTGTCTCCGCTGCTGCGCAAAATTTTCCAAAGCGCATTCCGTTGCTGTCAAAAATCCATCTTTTGGTATTGTTCTTATCATGTAGAAAGCAGGATGCGCATAAGTGCCGGGAGCTTAGGTTTCAAAAGCTTACACTGGCTTTTTACCATCCAATGAATTTCAGACCTTTGCAGTGATACCTGCGTCTGGTTTTATAAAATTAGATTCTGTATAAAGCGCAAAGAGAACTGCACCTTCTGCAAGTTGTACATTAGGCACCTCGACCTGGAGTATACCTTCATCCTGTGTTTGGGCTTGCACAAACGTACCAAGCAACATCGCGAAGTAATAAGGCTATAGTTTTCATAATATAGATTGTTTATTTTTAACAAACCTATTCTTATAATAACCTGCTTCAGAAAAACTGATTACCGAATTGGTAGTTTTAAGACTCTGAACTGTATATTTTTAGATCAGCCCCGCCGCGATTTGATCTCAAATACTTATTAATTGTATTTACACTCAATTCCTTAGGAGTCGTTAGGATGCTTTGAAATATTATGGCGTAGAAGCTCCTTAGCATTAAATTTTTATCGTGGATGAACTGTTCGGCGATGGTTTGCTCTGCATTTTCGGCCGATGGTTTCCGGATTCAGGCCGGTTAATTTTAAAAATTTCTGTATTCCTGAGAATATAACTATAAGATGCTTTCTGGAAAGAGCGATTTAAATATGGGAGTTGTCGCTTAAGGGCAGACATATGTTCAAAATTCGTATAGAGCAGGAGCAGACTTCGTTGAGGCAGGTTTTTCCGTATTCTTGAATATAGAAGGCTTAATCACTGTCATAAAAGCGCCGGTATCTATATTATACATGGCCTCCATGATCTTGTTTAATTGACTAAGTTTTGAACCTGCTTTTTGTATAGCATGTATCTCTTTTTGAAAAGGCCAGTAATCCAACCCTATCCTTTTTTTTAAGAGCAACATTGGAGATCGCTAATGAGCTGTTTATTGATAATCCAGAAGACTTAGACCTTCAAATGGCATTTTTCATCAATCTGCCGCAATCTATGACCGAATAGACAGGTTGAGCTTTTTCATCCTGAAATTGATTTAACCATGAACTCATTTTGCTTTGCTGAAGCCTTCCAGTTAATGGTTCGTACATCATCTCCCGGGAACATATTCCTTTATTTGCTCAAATTCCATGGTATGTGCCAATTCGTCGAATCCGTTTGAATTCCCTGTAGTGGAGATCTTCTGATCGAGTGCCAAAAAATCCAGTTTTTTCATCTGTATAAAAGGGATACACCTTACTATTTGATCCTTGTTAAAAATATATCGGCGTTTAGCGAGCTTTAGGGGAGACGAGATATAATATTAAGGTTCCAAAAGTGTATTTACAACCCGCATTAATGGCTTAAGAATATATTTGGTTTGTTTTTCGGAATTCGCCGTAAGACAAGTGATAAAAGAAAATCCCTTTTTTTGAAATTGAACAGGAATCTCATCAATTATTTCCGCATGAACTGTAAATGAATACTTATTACGCAATTTTAAAATCACCTGTTCTCATCTGAATTCGAGAACTTTTCAGGAAGCTCCCTGTGTGCTTTGAGCGAACTGTGCTTAAATAAACTGATGATATCCAGAATTGAAATGAATACTAACAAAAACCAGTAAGATCCATCCAATACTGTAAAGAATCCCGAACCAGAACGAGCAAAGAAAAGATCAGTGCTATAGCGAAGAAGGCATAAAAAAAAACCTTTTTCCAAAGTAAAGGGATTTGATAAAATCTATCACTAACGTGGGATTTCTACGGTTTGACTAATCATATCTAAAACCGCATTAGCTGTCATGCCTTCCATTTCCCGGTCTGGGGGAGAATAAGACGATGGGCCAGAACAGGTTTTAGAGCATTCTTGATATCCTCTGGGATCACAAAATCCACGGGCGTTGATGGCGGCAAATGCTTTTGCAGCATTCATAACAGCTATGGAAGCTCTCGGACTAGCACCAAGATACAGATGAGGATGATTCCTTGTTTTATTAATGAGTTCGGCTAATATAATTCAAAAGTTTTTTCTCAATAATGATATTGTGGATCTGATCTCTTAATTCGGAGATCTTTTCGGGACTTAGAACCGGTTCGATCTCATCTTCAGCTAAACTACCCTTTCTTTCATGATGGGTTTTCAGATCTTTACTTTCGTCTTCAAACGCAGGATAAGTCCACATCTATTTTAAAAAGAAATCGGTCTAACTGAGCTTCAGGTAGGGCATAGGTGCCTTCCTGCTCAATAGGATTTTGAGTGGCGAGCACCATGAAAGGTGTTTCCATTTTAAATAACCTGCCATCTATGGTGACCTGTCTTTCTTCCATTACTTCAAAAAGGGCAGCCTGAGTCTTCGCGGGTGGCACGATTTATTTCATCTATAAGTATGATATTCGAAAAAATAGGTCCCCGTTTGAATTCAAATTCTGAAGATTTCATGTTATAGACCGAAGTGCCAAGTACATCACTCGGCCATAAGGTCTGGCGTAAATTGTATTCTGCTGAAATTGGTCTGTAGAGAACGGGCAAATAATTTTGCCGTGATGGTCTTGGCAACCCCCGGAACACCCTCAATTAGAACATGGCCATTGGAAAGCATCCTACTATAAGTAATTCCACAAAATTCTCCTGGCCAACGATCACTTTGGATTAATTGCTGCTTCAAACTTTCTACAGATTCTGGTTAACTCTTCCAGTGGTACCGGTTGGTGAATTTTAGTTGCTCTTCGTTGTTTATATCCTCTCTATTTTCCATGTGTCGCTTTAAATGAATTAATTGCCTTACTCAGGCTTACAATCCTGCTTAGAATTATTTTTTTCCTTTCCTGAAACTTAAGATTCTTTCGAAAATTTCTTTAGTGAACTCCAGGCTATTATCGCTTTTTTGAAGCAGATCTACATAAAATCTTTCATCCGATTGCCTCGGGATTGAGTTTGTAAATTATCTCTGATATATTCCATGAACAACATGATCTTTTTTTTTCACCAAGCTCATGGATTTTCCTCGTCAATTACAACTGTGAAATGGTTTCGATATACTCCAGTGATTTGTTAGTTAAAGGTTTAACGATTGGTATCGCTCTTTGCTTCCTTTTACCCTCAAATAATATGAAGGCGTATAGCAGCAATTATCGTGATATAATAAGCCCATTTTAAAGAGCGTTTATTCAAAAGTATATAAAGAGGAGAGGTGAAGAAGCTTTTCCCAGCCTTATAATATTCATCCCAAATGAAAGTTTCATTATTCAAATATGCCAATAAGCCTTCGGCATATTGGTTAATTATTATCCTTTAGAAGGAAATAATTACTTAGAGCCTGTGGCTGAGGTATGCAAGTATATCTCACCCTTGCCGAATTTAATTTTAATAAAATTGACCTTTGCCTCATCATCGAAAATTTGATGTGCCAAGAGCTAAGTGCTGGCTTGCTGTCAATTTCGGTGAAGAATACAGCCGGTAGGTCCTGGTCAAAGAATCAGATCGTCTTTGAGTTTAAGTTTAGGGTCGGTAAAGTTGAACCGGGCCTGGAGGTAAAGTCATCATCGCTTATATAGGAAGCCAGTACAATATTCAATGTATCTTCCAATCTTTCTCCAAATCTATAGGCCGAAATAAAAAGTGTATTTCCACTATCCACCCAGTTTAAAAGATCATGTAATTCATTCTCATCAAATTGGACCCCGTCATTTAGAAAAAAATAAACTCCGTCATCAGGCTGCGCATTGAGATATTCATAGGAGGAATCTTATTGGTTCCTGATTTCTGAAGGAAAAGATCTGTGTATATTCTCGAAAAAGACAAATGCTCCTAAGGGATCTTATCTGATGACGTAAAGCTTGGGTTCCAGTTCACGGTTCGGCTTCATTGCTTTCCAGCAGGTAAGCCCTATGATCAAAATTAATATGATCCCAAAACTGATCTTGTAGGTCTTATTCATGGTGAACCGCTTTTAATAGTTGTTCCATCTGCAAAAACCCTTTCTCTGCTAATGCATAATCCCGTTTTGAAACCTCAAAGCTAACCATACCAAATGAACTCATATAGTTTAGTGATCTCAGAGAATTTATTACGATGCTTTCCTTTTTAATTTCCTGAAAGTAGTCCCGGTTGGTTTTCTGAATTGATAATCTATCCAGTTCAGTTCATCCAGACGTCGCAGTTCATTGAGATAATGATATCTTATCGCCAGCCTGAATTCTTCATTATTGATGCATCCTGAATTGGCCTTCAAGATCCTCATTCTTTATAAGTTCTTCTTCTTCACTTAAAAATACCTGCGCTCATTAGGACTTTGAAGAATATGTTTCCCGGGATCGAGTTTTGGAAAAGAACCAGATAATTAACCCTATTAATACACCAAGAATGATGTACGGAAATATTGAATTATTAATCCTATTATGGAGTTAGGCTGGTAATCTCCAAAAAGCCAGTTGATATTGAATTATACCTGGCATTGAGATATTTTTTGAATCTGGTGGTCCACCAGCTATCCTTTTCTTCTGTTTTTGAGATAATTAAATTCATCCTGTTCTTTAAGCTCCTGAATATATTTCTCATCGACTTTCACCGGAGTTAGTTGAGACTTTTCCTTAAATTCAATATTCTTTTCCCGGATACAGTGAATCTGCCTGTTGTGAATAACCACAGAAGATCATGATCGTAAATATGAAAATTGAAAGTGAGGTCTTCATTTTGTGTTTTTGCCTAGATTTTCTATGGTTTCATAGGTTCCGGTAAAATGCTTTTTCTCATTGAGATTAAAGTAGACCAGGGCCATAGCTATTGGTGTGATCGCATAGCCAAATACTGGATCATCGTGGAAATGGTATTGATCACTATATACCCGGTGCCAAGTAGTTCTGATGGGTTTGCAGCAGAACCCTTGTATGCCGAGGTCATGATCTTGATCACATAATATATAATTGTTGGGATCTGGAATACCAGACTTATCATGTAAACAATGAGTCCAATACAAAAGTATACTGGCGAAGGTCATCCACCAGTTCTCTTTAATCAAATAGAAACGAGTCTGAAATACTTTCAGAAATACCTTTTCGCTGGAAGACCATGATCGCCGCAGATAAACTTAACGGAACCATTAAAAAGATAACCGGGTATAATGAAAAAGAGCGTTCCAGCAAAGATCATGATCCATGAAATGAGGGTTAATATTAGCAATTTTGCAAAATCTCTTCTTATACCATGTTTTACATCCTCATGTCTATTCTTCCCGCTATTGGTCACATAAGATAAGATTATATGATAAACCGTTCCCGTCATTGCAGTTATATAAGAACCAGTAGGCTACAAATAATACTGCCATCGCAATTATGAAACTTGAACTACCCTCCGCACCAAATATAGACATGCTTCCAGAGGATATCCAGGAATAATACGCAGCGGCACCCACTAAAATTATAAATGCCGGACTTAGCAGTTTTTATAAAAATTTTGAAGACTTCTTTATAATTCTCTCTTAAGAATTTAAAATGTTGAATTAAGAATTTCTCCCAGCTCACGCTGTTTTTTAAATTGAATGGGCTCCTGAGTCATTTTGGATTTTGTTGTTTAGATATAAAGGATAAAAAACATAATAGAAGAGGACCAGTAAAAGAGATCCACTAATGATGAAAATGGCCAACCAATCTGGCATGGATGTGATACGGGTTACAAAGCCTTCAAGAACCGGCAATTATGAAAAATGGGTATCGTACTTATCACGATCTTTAAACCATCTTTAACGCCTATCATAAAAGAATTAAGACGCGAGTAGGTTCCCGGGAACAGCATACTTTTTCCAACCACAAGGCCGGCACAAACCCGCGACTTATAATCACAGAGATCTCAATAGTTCCATGTATCCATATTGTACGGGCAGATTCCCAAAGAAGTCCTTTTCGTAAAAGAAATATTGAAAACTGCCCAGCATTATCGCATTCTGCATAAGGAGGAATACAGTTCCTACTCCTGCAAGAACTCCAAAACAAAGGCCATGAGGGATACCCTGATATTATTGAGCGTAATGCCTAAAAACATATCCGTTTGAGAAAGCTTCTTTATAAAACCGCCATAGGATCATTATTTGAAATGTTCTCTAAAGTCATATTTACATAAGCATCTCCAACTATAGACCGGACAAAAGAAAAGATCTGTGGCGGCGCTATAGGAACCTATAAGTGAAAACAACAGAAAATCAGGAAGCTAAGCAGTAGTTGTTTTTGAAACTTATAAAAAACCTGCAGGAAACTCTTTTGTGAAAAAACTGATTAGCCGGTTACCGGATTCTTTTTGAACGGTAGATCTTTTGATGTGCATTAGATGCGAGACCTTAAGATATTGTGTGATATTGCTTTTGGGATAATAGGTTTTTTGCGTAACTAAGGTCATCGCTTAATTCCACATAGAGATCAGAGATATGTTGTGGTGACGGCGATGTATTATTTTGGAGGAGGCTTTCATACTTAAGCCATTTATCTTTATTTTGCTTTATAAAAGCAGCCTCGCGCATGTTTTCATGATTAGAACTCAAAGAAACATATTTAATGGATAACTTTCAAATTGAAACTGTTCAAAATATTAGCATTGAACAGAATGTAGCGGGGATTGGTGAACGCATTCTGGCATTCATCGTAGATCTGGCTATCATAGTGAATCTATTATTATCATTGCTAACCTTATAATAGCAGGACTGGCGCAGAAAGAGAGGGATGATGTTTTACCTGGTTTTGGGTCACCATCATTTTTATATCATTTAATATGGGAAAGTTTCTGGAACGGGCGTAGTCCCGGTAAAGCCTTACTTCAGTTAAGAGTGGTAAAGAAGGATGGTTCGAGACCTGAGTTTCAAGGTTTTCTTATTCAGATGGCTTTAAGGATCATAGACATAAGCCTTACCAGTGGAGGCCTGGCTGTTGTAATTATTTCTGTTTAATTGTAAAGGCCAACGTTTAGGAGATATTGCCGCGGGAACAACGGTTATATCGAAAAAAACGAAGGGTTTCAGCGCCTCACTTTACAATGATATCCCAGAAATTATATTCCAAAATTACCCTCAGGTAACAATATTAAGCGATCAGGATATTCAGGAGATCAAAGAATTATATCTATCTGCGAAACGTGAGGGGAATCATAATATTATTCTCTCTTTGAGCGCTAAGATCGCCGAATTACTGGACGTCCAGATGGAAGAAAAACCTTTTGATTTTGTTCAAAGGGTGATCACAGATTATAATTATTACGCTCTTCAGTAATTAGTCCAGGATCTCGATATCCATTCAACATTATTTATAGGCCATTCCGATTCCCCGGTCTTTACCTGTGCTATCTTTTCAGCTACATCCATTTCCGCTAATCACCCTGCCAAATACAGTATGATCATTATTTAAATGCGGTGTACCGTTCTTATCCATTACAATAAAGAATTCAAAAGGAGAGGGAAGCCTTGCTTACATTCTGTTCAGCGTATTTCGCTGCAGAAAAAGCCCCGTAGCTGTGTTTGTGACCGGCATCGAATTCACTGGGGATTAAATAATTACCAACATCTGCACGCATGCTTGCTGTAGATTGATTGTCGGCATTACCTCCCTGAATTACAAAGCCCGGTGGCCACACGATGAAAAAAGGTATCATTGAAATACTTATTCTTGACCAGCATGATGAAATTAGCACGATGCAGAGGAGTATCGCGGTAGAGCTCTACATCCATATTTCCGAATTTGGTCTTTATTCTGACTCTTGGTTTCCTGATTTTTTTTTTCCATATTCTGTAAGCTTAGGGATAAGCTGTTCCTGAGCAATTGGGAAAATCTCATTGTTTTCTATTTTGCTTTCTTCTTCTGCCTCTTGCAAGTTCCTGCTTTCTTAATTCAAAAAATGCTGTCACGGGCTTGTTGATGGAATCCTCCTTTTCTGCGCTTTCAGCTCGGAAGGTGAGAGGTCTTTACCCGTTTTATGTGAGGAACTTTGCTTATCTTCACAAACTGCGAAGACAAGAACTAGGCTAATAATTGCTATAGAAAGAAATATTTCTGAACATGGAATTCGAAAATTTTTAAAAACAGGATTTCAAAGTTTTAAAAAAAAATGGCGCTTCCCGGGGAGATGGCCCATAAAAAACTTGCGCCATTCTTGAGGATAGAGGAGCTGTCCAAAATAAATGTCTCTGAGAGGAATCCTAATGAAGCGGGAGTCATGGCTGTTTTTATCCCGGAGTGGAATGGGAAACCAAACTGGTCCTTATTCTTAGAAAAAACCTATAAGGCGTTCATTCTAATCAAATAGGCTTTCCCGGGGGAAGAGTGGAGGAGATCGATAAAGATCTTCAGGAAACCGCTTTAAGGGAAACTGAAGAAGAAGTGGGTATTCCTAAAAATAACATACAGGTCCTGAAAAAATTAACCCGGCTTTATATACCCCTTCAAATTTCTGGGTGCAGCCATTTTATGGGAATATTAGAAAGGACACCAGTGATGGTACCACAAGAGTCGGAAGTTGAAGAGATACTTGAAGTAAACTTAGTGATTTATGGATGACCGCAATGTAATCACAGAAAATCTTATACTTCTTATGCGAAAAATATAAACGTACCGGCCTATAAATTAAATGGTCACATTGTTTGGGGAGCAACCGGGATGATGCTTAGTGAGATTAGAGAGCTCCTTCTTAAGATTTAATTTTATTCATATTAGTATATTTGCGGCTTAAGGCTATAAAGTATAATAAAAACCATACATAAACCTGGTGAGCGATGGGCTTATTCAAGAGAAGAATCCATTTGGACATTATTTAGTGCTTTAAAAAGTGGTTGATCCGTATTTTTGGCGTGCTCACCCATAGACGATATAGAGGGTTTAATGAATTGCAGATTGAAGGATCTGAAATTAATCAAAAAATCTACCCGATACCATGTATTATTCGTAGCAATCATCAAACTTATTTTGCAGATGTGACCGCAATGTTCCATGTGTTCAATGCAAGTCTTAGCGGAAGGGTAGACAGATTAAAATGTGGTTATATCTGGCAGCCTAAAATGAACATTTATTACGTGGCGGCTAAGGAACATGAGAGCAGGATTACTTGCACGTATCATGGCCTACGCCGGTGCGATCACAGTAGAACGTACATGGAGGGCAAAAGGGCAGGAAAAGTTAACCGCCAGGTGAATCCTAACGATACACAAAATATTGCAAGGCGCTAAACGATGGTTGGGTTGATCACATTTCCTCAGGGAACAACCAAACCCTTTAAACCTATCCGAAAAGGTACAGCCCACATCATTAAAAACCATAAGCCTATCGTAATTCCTATCGTAATATGATGGGTTCAGAAGGTCTTTTTCGACAAGAAAGGTTCTTAGAATTAAAAAGAGAGGAATTCTTCAGTCATTTCAGATCAAAGAACCCTTGGAGTTCCGACTATGAGAATGAAAGCATAGAAGAGATCGTAGAGAGAAACTGAATATGCTATAGAACAGCATTCTTCATTCCTTAAGGTAATTCCAGCTGAAGAAATTCAGGTGATGGAAGACCTGAACGAAAAAAGGCGCTTCGGTTATTAGATTAGTTCTTCAGTTTTTTCAATTCCTTGTAGTTGCTTTTTAGTCTCTTCAAAAGTATTCCGTAGATCAGGCGGTACAATAACCAGATTGATCCCAAGAAAAAGTACCAGCACTAATAAGAGACCGCCAATAACATCAACCACTCCAAGGTGTCAAAACTCATATTCTTTTTCTGTGGGCTCTATTGTGGAATATGGTGCCTCATTACGAAGAAAACACCAAGCAGAAATGAGATTCCACTAGAGATCAACACATAACCAATATAATATTTCACCGTTCTTCGTGTATTCAAAATGTTCTTCATGAGCCGGGCAGCATTGTCGGGTTAGAGAGATCTTTCTGTAATTGCGATAAAATTTAAAAATGAAATAGAAGGTTACCACATAGCTATATATATATAAACCAATGGTGAATTCGGTGAGCTCATATTTTTCCATTTGCGCCCAGTAATCCTCATCTGCTAGAAAGAGGTTCAGGGCCACTCCGAAAAAGAATTCGATAATACTTATTAGGAATATCCATTTTACGATAGAAGAAGATTTCTTCCATATCATTTTATAGATATCGTCATAGCTTAATTTGGGCAGGTATTTCTCCTGCTTCTTCAATCCTTTTTTAATAGATCCAGTTTCGTCCATAATATATTAGGATTAATAATGTTCTTTAGTTTCGTTTTTAACCTGTTCATCTTAACTCTTGCATTCACCTCGGTTATCCCAGGGTTTCGGAGATTTCGGCATAGTTCTTATCTTCCAGATAAAAGAAAGACCAGTGCCTTGTCTATATCGTTTAGCTGTTGGATTGCATCGTACATTAGGTTAAGGTCTTTTTTTCAATTTCATCGTCATATTCCTCGGCTTTGATCTTAAAATTTACGGTTTCATAATCCTGGGTCTTGATGCTCCTTTTTTCTTTCGATATAAGGTAATGGCTGTATTCAGGGCAACGCGATACATCCAGGTACTAAATTTGGAATCCCCTCTAAATTTGGGGTAAGCTTTCAAAGCTGAATGGTGATCTCCTGAAAAAGATCGTTATGAGAATCCCTATCGGTTGGTATAGATTACGACATATCTTGTGTGCAATATTCTGGTGTTTCTCTCCAGATTTGTTACAAAACTGATGTTCTAAATTCCTTATCACGATTCTTGGTTGGCACTAAATAAGCCGCGAAACTATTGGCTATGTTACAAAAAACTTTAATTAAAAGTTAATCCATCTTTCATTCTTTCATAAATATTTAAATTTGGATAAAACCAGCCGATTTATGAATATCCCAAAGACGGACTTACCCAGAATAGTTTATTATAGGGGTGGTTTTGCCGGAATGGCACTTGCCCGTAAATTATTAAGGAAGATGTACGATTGGTTCTTTTGGACCGTTCATAATTATTCATACTTTTCAGCCATTGCTGTATCAGGTATCCACTTCTGGTTTGGAGCCGGTTCTATTGCTTATCCACTAAGAAGATAACCCGCTAGTAGTAAAAAATGCTTTTTCAGGCTGGCTGAAGTGAAGTCAATTTCAGATGAAACCAAGACCGTTCATACCAATATTGAGATCTGGTTTATGATTATCTGGTAATTGCCACAGGATCCAAGACGAACTTTTTTGGAAATGAGAGTATAGAGGAGAATGGGATGTGGATGAAGACCGTGCCTCAGGCCTTGAAATATTAGAAGTCTGATCTCGAAAATCTTGAACAGGCCACAATCACAGAAGATCCTGAGAAACGTAAGGCTCTTCTGAATTTTGTGCTGGTTGGTGCAGGTCCAACAGGAGTGGAGTTAAGCGGCGCCATTGCCGAATTAAGAAATCATATCGTGCCTAAGGATTATCCAGATCTGGATCCAAATGAGATGCATATTCATTGGTTAGAAGGACTGGACAGGGTATTGCCACCAATGAGTGAGCATGCTTCTAAAAAGGCTCAGGAGTTTCTCGAAGAACTTGGCGTAAAGATACATCTGAATACAATGGTAGAGCACTACGATGGTCATCTCGTTACAACCAATACCGATCTTGCTATAAAAACTGAGACTTTTATCTGGTCTGCCGGGGTTACCGGTGCACCTGTAGAAGGCTTAAATGCCTCTGCACTTGTAGAAAAAGCGAATCGCTATGAGGTAAATGCCTTTAATCAGGTAAATGGGTATGAAAATATTTTCGCCATTGGGATATCGCACTAATGCAAACCGAAGATTTTCCAAAAGGGCATCCTATGGTCGCTCAACCGGCAATTCAGCAGGGGAAACATTTAGCTAAGAATCTTAAGCGATTACTAAAAGGAGAAAAGTTGGAAGCCTTTAACTATTTTGATAAGGGAACTATGGCTACTGTAGGTAGAAATCGTGCTGTGGTAGATCTTAAAAAAATGGAAGTTTTCAGGATTTTTTGCCTGGTTCGTGTGGATGTTCGTACATCTATGGTTTCTGGTAGGTTTCAGAAACAGATTGGTGACCTTCTTTAACTGGATCTATAATTATGTGAATTTTGATAAGGCCGCCAGGTTGATCATAAGACCTTTTAAAGGCCATGAAAAAAAGCATGACCTTTGAAAAGGATAAAACCTGATTATCTGTTTTTTCAATATATGAGTTATAGTCCTTAGCCAGATCTGTTTTTTGCTTTTCTGTGAGGACTTTTCCTGCCCATTTGAAAGACTTCATGTTCCTCTTCATCCAGATGATGAATTAACTGGTGCTCGAGGTCTTTCGCTATTTTAAGCAGTTGGAAGCATCCATTTCGGTGTCTTCGAGTTGTTCTATAAGTCATCCATTTCATGATGTTCAGCAAACACTATGTCTGGCTTTTTCCTGTGTCATATCTTTTTCTATTAAGGAATATAGAAAAAGCGTTCTTCTGCATCTGCATGTATCTCTAATTCATGTCTTAATTCCTTGAAGATCTTTTTTCTTTCATCTGTCTTACCTTCTGTCTTTACTAGTTTGTCTATCAGATCTCTCTGTATTTCATGTTCTTGTCGTAAAGCTTCAAATATGGTCATAAATTAATTTTTTGATTTGTTTTTCAAGTTATTCATTTAAATGTTAAAGATTATTTAATTTACAGGAGCGAAAGCTAAAATTTCAATAATCCGACGGTTTCAGGTCTTAAAATCGACAGTTCAGTTTATTTGAATTTGGATTGCCAGGACAATGCTCCAAATTAGCTTGATATTATAAAAAGAACATGAAACATCTTCTAAAGATATTTAAGATCACTTAAGCATATGTCTTATTCTGATCTTCTGGATACGACCTTTAATGGTTTTAAACTGGCTAAACTTGGGGAACTGAGTATTGGGGACTTATTTGTTTTACTCCTTTGTGATCACCTTTTTAAACAGTTATTACTTTTTGTTCTTTGCGAAAAGGATCGGTTGGGAAGGAGCTAGTTTGAAAAGGGTATTTATTGCCACAGGTGGATCTGTTTTAGTAACTCTTATCGGGTTCTTTTTTTGTAGAATAGTAGTAGAGGTTCTTTTTAAAGCTAAGGAGCTGGAAAGTTTTTTGGATAACGAAAGGATCGCATTCTATTTTCTTCCGTTCCTGCTTACACTTATAGTTTCGTTATTCTTCCATCTGGTGTATTTCTATAAGGCCCTACAGGAAAAGAAAGTAAAGGAACGAAGATTATTGCGGGTACCGCTTCAGCGAAGTTTGATGCCTTAAAGAATCAGCTTGATCTCATTTTCTTTTTAATAGTCTAAATGTTCTGGCTTCGCTAATTGACGAAACCCTGAACAGGCTCAAAAATTTACCACAGCACTCTCCAAGGTTTACCGGTATGTTTTAGAAAAAAAGAGAAAGAACTCGTAAGTCTTAGTGAAGAATTAAAATTTGCCAGTACCTACATCAATCTGCTCAAGATGAGGTTTGAAGACAGTATTTTTCTTTGAACTCCCCAATGCACCGGCTAGTGACGATGCTAAAGTGGTTCCCCTTTCACTGCAGTTACTACTGGAGAATACGATTAAGCATAATATAGTCAATGAAGCTAAACCTTTGAGGATAAAAAATTTATGTGGAAGGTGATTATCTTGTAGTGGAGAACAATTATCAGAAAAAGGAGGTTCTTAGCAATCGAAAGGGTGTTGGGCTCAAAATATCGTAAACCGTTATGCTGTACTTACTAAAAGGAATGTCTTGATCGATGAAAATTCAGAGACTTTTAAAGTGAAATTACCAATATTAACCCAACAAATAACGATCATGGAAACTAATGAAAACATGCAGGAAAATGCTTATATCAAAGCCAAGCAAAGAGTTAAGGAAATCAAGGATTTTTACGGAAATCTAATCACTTACTGTATAGTTATGCCCTTTCTTATTTTTATTAATTACTACTCTTACTGGGGACTATCAATGGTTCTGGTTTCCGCTATTCGGCTGGGGTATTGGACTAACTATACATGGCTTCTCCGTTTTTGGTTATGGATCTGACTGGGAGGAGCGTAAGATCAAAGAACTGATGGATAAAGAGAATCATAACATAAAACCTGGAAATAATGAGACCAATAAGCAATAATGAAATAAGCTACAATGCTGCAAAAAAGAGATTTAAAGAGATCAAAGGCTTCTATATCCATTTTCTTGTATATATATTATAAGTACCGCTATTTTTATTCTATCTACAAGAGACGAGGGATTTTTTGAAGGACTGGGAGATATCTCTAACTACAGTACATTCTTCTTTTGGGGGATAGGAATTGTAGCGCATTGGGCAGCCGTTTTTGGCTCGGGTTTTCTTTTCGGAAAGAATTGGGAAGAAAGAAAGATCAAGGAGATTATGGAAAAGGATAAGAAACAGCTTTGGAAATAAATTCTATAAATAGGATCATAAGTGATAAAAGTTATAATTATTGAAGATGAAAGCCTGCGGCACGACGGCTGCAAAGAATGCTTTTCAAATTTAGGGATAGAGACTCAGGTCATGCTGCACTCGGTAGCAGAAGCCGTAGATTGGTTAACCGAAATGAGCATCCCGATCTTATGTTTCTGGATATACAATTAAGTGATGGTTTGTCTTTTGAGATCTTTGAAAATTTAGATACTGAAAGTGCTATAATCTTTACTACGGCCTATGATGAATATGCTTTAAAAGCATTTAAACTTAACAGTATAGATTATTTACTAAAACCAATAGATGAAGAAGAACTGGACGCTGCCATAAAGAAATTTAAAAGATCTCATGAGGCGGCAAATTCAATTGTGAATTTAAAAGAGCTAAAATCTTTACTTACACCAGATACCACAAATAAAACCTACAAATCACGTTTTAACGGCACAGGTAGGGCAGCATCTTAAGTTAATAGATTAGCGGAGAAATAGCCTGCTTCTATTCTGAAAATAAGGCAACCTATATCCATAACTTTTTCCGGCAGGAGTTATCCTTTAGAAGCCTCGCTGGAGCAGCTGGAAGAAGAACTGGATCCCGAAAAGTTTTATAGGATAAGCCGCAAGTGCATCATTAATATTTCAGCTATAAAAGATATAGTTTCCTATACCAATTCAAGACTGGAAATAAAACTCGAGCATTTTTCTGAATTTCAGCTCATAGTGAGCCGGGAACGCGTTAAAGACTTCAAGGCCTGGTTAAGCAAATAAGACCAAAAATGTTAAAATTCAAATTATTCAAAACCGGATTTTAACTTTCCTCCGTATATATTAATAGATATATAAATTTTGCAATAATTTTAGTCAAATAAGACCAAAAATGTTAAAATTCAAATTATTCAAAACCGGATTTTAACTTTCCTCCGTATTATATTAATAGATATATAAATTTTGTTTGAATAATTTTAGTCAATTATTTAGTAGTTTTTGATTTTTGGTTGGTTAGGAGTTGAAGTTCATAATTCCACGGAATCATTCTTCAAACTTTCAAAAAAAGCCCCGGATTTTCGGGGCTTTTTCATTTTATAAATATGATCAACTTTAGTTGTAGCGCCAACTACACCCAATACATAATAATTGTTCCATCGTAGGTGTTTTGCTTCCTCCTGCAGGTTCAAGCGTGATTCCAAAGGCCTGCGATTCATTCGCATTGTTCCAGAGTGAAGATCTTATTGTCATCCTGCTCAAAGTCTTCCAGTAGCCCTATGCTGGTAGGTGTAAGTGGGTCCAGTTTTAAGGACAAACCTGGTATACCATCCTCTTGGGGGTTCTGGAAGTTTTTAGCATCTATAAACGCTTTCTTCTCTTCTTTGTTCCAGAAGACCGAGGCATAAGCCTCAGGCCTACCTGCTCCCCTTTGCAGTTGTATTCTTGAAACATTCTTATCCCTTAAGGACCGCTAGAAGTTCCTGGGCCTTTTCCGCATTCTCTCTCGCATCGGCTATCTGCTGTTCCATTTGTAGTAACCTTGATCCTTTCTGAACTTAACTGTTTCTCGCAGATCATTATTATCATCCATCAAAAGAAAGACCTACTAATAACAGTGAGGCTGCCAACTATATAAGGTCCCCAGTTGTTCTGGATTTAGGCTCAGACGTCTCACCCTTTATCAGATAATTTTGTTTAATCCTGGCCAGAACCGATTCGGGATTATATGGGGCAGAAGCACTGGAAAGCTGTAATAATGCAGCTTCAAATCTCTTCAACTTCTTTCTGAATTTCGGGATGCTGTTTAAGAGTTTTGGTAACCTCTTCACTTTCCTGTTCTGTAAGGCGCCATAAACATAAAGCTCCAGTAATTCCAGATGATATGTATTCTTTGATATTCATTTCTCTATCTGCTAACATTTCACGAAGTTTATTGATGCAGGCACGGTTCTTTGTCTTCACCGTTCCAAGTGGCATATGCAAGCTCTTCGGCTTGTTTCTTTTTGAGTAAATCCTTGTAGAATAACAAATCGATCAACTTCTTACAAACCGGCTTTAAAATATCAATAACTTTTTAATTCCAATCGCATCTGTCTTTGCTGTGAAGTTCGAATTGCTCTCTAAATATATCTAACGAAATTATCTGCCTTAAGGTTTTTTTGTTGTTCTTATATGATTTCGAACGGATCTGATCTATGAAGCATTCCGGAATATTAAGGATCCTGAAAAATCTTCCTTTGTTGATGATTATAAGTAGGTGCTTTATCCCAAATTTTAAAAATACATCCTGCAGGATTCTTCCGCCAGGGTCTCATCGTTTACAATGCTGTGATAATGCCATAAATACTTTCTGAATATAATTCGTAGATCCTTTCAAAAGCTCTCTGATTACCATTTGTAATTCGAGAATGAGTCCGTCCTGCTGCATAGATTTTTTTTGTGGAATTAAATATAGCCCATATTGGCAAATAAAAAAAGCGGCATTATAGCCGCTTTTCAGAAGATTGGACTTCTTATTTTTGATCACTCCACAGCCTACACGGGTACCTGCAGCACCTGAAGGTTGAGAGGTATAATCATCTACACCATGTGTACGTAACAGCTTTACCAACAAGATTTTTCTTGGCATCGTCACATCCAATACACCATTCACTGGTAGTAAGGTTTAGCGGTTCCGTTACCGTTAGCGTCTACTTCAAAGTTTCCTATATCACCTTTATGGTAACCATCAGCGCTTCCCCATTCCCATGCTTGGCATCGGTTGGATTCCAGTGTCCTCGCAGCTGAAGAACCATCGGCAGCTGAACAAGTCTCCTTTTTCATGGATATGGATCGCATGCTTTCCTTCTTCTAATCCAGAGATCATAGCCGTCATGGTTACTCACCATTTTCCTCAGAAAAACCACATTTCCGCTTAATTTTGAATCGCTAACAGCGTTAAGCTGAACTTTTAACTGCTTTTTTACTTCTTTTTCTTCCTTTTCCATTTTGGTTTCGGAAGTCATTTCAGTTTCAGACTTTTCTTCAACTCTTTTTCTTTTTTGTCATTCTACATCCAATTACAATAATAAAATGCACAAAGAATTAATGATAAACTGATACGTTCATAGTTTTGTTTCGATTGGTTTATATTCGATTTATTTGATCTAAATAAGCTAATGTGGAGGTAACAGCCAAAGATTTTGGATTAGGATAGCTTAACAAAGCCATGGTAAGGCTTTCGGGGATCATATTTTATGTTTTTAGATTCGTGATAATCTGACTCTTACTTGAGAGAGTTTTATGAACAGGACACTTATCTGCGATCTCCCGTATTCGCTGAATCTGTTTATCATCCCAATCACTTTTTAAATATATCTCTTTCAACGTATCTATTTTGGCAAATTATCTTCGCAATTTTCGCAATCTTCAGCGTGTTTTTTGGAATAGCTAAACATGGGTTTCTACATTTTCAATATGCCAGTTTTTGCGCCGTGCATACATTTGAATGGTCATAGAGGTACATGCCGCAAGTCCGCTGGAAACAAGCTCGTATGGGTTAGGCCCCAGGTTTTTTCCTCAACACTTTCAGGTTCATCGGCAAGGAAGTGATGTTTTCCTGTTATGATTTGAGTGGTATAACCTTCATTCCCCAAGATTAGCCATAACCTCATGATCTGTTTTCCAATTCGGCTTGTTCGGGTTGATCTATATACGAAGTTGCCCAGGCAGCGATCACGTTCCAGCATAAATTAGAGATCCTTTTCCTGGCTTAACATATGGTCTGCAGTATCGCAGTGAAACAAACTTTGGGATGTCTAGCCGCTTTATACAGTTCTTCGGCATGTTTGATATTAAGATCTTATCATTTGGAGAATGCAGGATTAAAAAGGCCTTTCTTAATTCACCTACTGTTTTTATTTCATTGTTTTGCCTGAGGTCATCTACAAATTGGTTTCTTTATTCGAAAACTGCGTCTCCCAATATTCACCTTAGCAAAGCCCTGTTTTTCTATCTTTCAGATTATTTTCAAAATGCTTTTCTAAATGTTCTAGGTTGGAAGGAGCGTTTATGGTGGCTATAACATTTCATTGAAGATATTTTTTAGCTGCGAACATAGCTGCCGCACCGCCAAGAGAATGGCCAACAATAATAGTAGGGGATGAGTATTCCTGTTCAAGGAATTTCGCAGCGGGCTATAAGGTTCTTCACATTTCCTGAGAAATTGGTATTTTCAAATTCCCCTTCGCTATCCCTAAGCCTTGTAAAATCAAAATCTTAAGACTCCGTAACCTTGGAAGCAAGGCTTGCGCTGATATTAGTAGCAGCATGGAAATTCTTGTTGCAGGTAAAAATGTGCAACAATATAAAATTATGAGGTTCTTGGTTGGATGGTAATTCTAAACACCCTGAAGTTGCTCGAATCTGAATTTTTAAAATTTACTTTTATCCTTTGCATGATTGGTTAGTTCGATGGGTTTTTAAATAAAGCTGCCCGTTAGGGCAGCTTTTAATTTACGGGAAAATATTATTACAATGTTTGATCTTGATATTTCTGTACAAACCTGGTCATCATGATCCTGTAAGGCAATATGTCCGGTCTGCTTTTTTCCAAAGCCTTCCAGCACTAAATTTTGATTTGCTAACCATTTATCCCATTCTTCTCCGTGAAGAGGAAATTCTCCAATCTTGGTTCCGTTCAAGGTTACAGGATCCTTTATTGGCTTTATTGGTCTATTCTTATCAATACATCATTCCATTCTCCTGCAGCTTAGTTACATCCTTGCTGGCAGGGATCATATCATATAAGCCCCGGCTTGTCTCACAGGACCATTTTTGGCATCAGGTGTTTTTGATTGTCCAATACCTGAATCTCAGTCCTGTTAAGTAAGGTTGCTGTATTTCTCCTCTTCCTGAACGGCCCACATTACCACTGTTTCCACCTTCAGAGATCTTCATTGGCAATGAAAGCTCAAATCTCCAAATTTCTTCTTTGGTGATCAGGTTTTCAGACTTCTCTTTTTTCCTTCAGCCAGGAGTAAACACTATAGCTCCGTCTTTTACCTGCCACTGGCTGGAAATACTATCCTTATTATAGGCTTTCCAATTATCCAGGTTTTCCCCATCAAAAAGAACTTTCCATTCTTCCTGTGCAGATTCTCCGCTTTTACAACTTCCTTGGTTTCTTCTACCGTGGTTTCGGCTGAATCTTTATTTTCATTTTACATGCCATTAATGCAAGCAAAGAACGCTTAGTATTATAAAATTTTTTTCATCATTTTTGATTTATAGTCCTAATATTCGTTTCAGTTTATTTTCATCTATTTCAGATCCGGAGAAATCATCGAATCGTTTTTGAGTTGCTTCAATAATATGATTCTTTATGAAAGGAGCTCCTTCACGAGCACCTTGCTCGGGCGACTTGATACAGCATTCCCATTCCAGTACGGCCCAGACATCACAGCCATATTCAGTTAATTTTGAAATATAGATTTAAAATCTACTGACCATCTCCGGGGTGGCGATATCTTCCTGCTCTGTCTTTCCGTCTCCATAACCTCCAAACATTCCTTTTTTACCTGTAGGATTAAATTCGGCATCCTTTACATGGAACATTTTAATGAATTCGTGGTAAATGATCTATATATTCAATATAATCCAGTTGCTGTAATACAAAGTGACTTGGATCATAAGTATATTCACCCGCTTGTGATTGTGGTTGCTTCAAGGAACCTCTCGAAAGTTACTCCGTCATGCAGGTCTTCTCCCGGATGTATCTCATAACAAACATCAACACCTGTTCATCGAACTCATTCAAAATTGGTGTCCATCTTTTTGCCAGCTCCTCGAATCCATTTCAGTAGTCCTTCGGTCTTTGGGGCCATGGGTGAGCGGTATG